>RPOG01005928.1:15730-27779 GCA_008086565.1 Thalassoma bifasciatum
GGGGGGGGGGGGGGGGGGGGGGGGCAGATGGCCTAGTGGATATGACCACGCACCACGAGGTTCACCCTTGAGTGGGTGACCCAGGTTTGAATCCGGCTTGTGGCCTGTTTCCTGCATGTCACTCCCCACTCTCTCCCCCTTTCCTACTCTATCCACTGTCCTCCTCTATCGAATAAAAGGACAAAGAGCCAAAAAAAAAAACTTAAAAAAAAAACAACCAAATTTTAAGAAATCATTTTAACAGTATGTGGAATAAAGTCTAAACTTTCACATTGAGGGTCAAACTTTTAAGAAAAAGACAAAAGTCTAAGATAAAAAGTCAAATGTTAGAGATAAAACGTCAGTATTTTGAAATAAAGGCAAAGAGATAAAAAGTTGAAATTTTGATATAAAAAGTCAAAATTCTAAGATTGAATTTGAAATTATGAGAAGTTAACACAACATTACATAAAAAACAAAAATTAGTGGAAAAAAAGAAGATTTTGAGATAAACAGACTCAGGGTTTTGGGAAAAGTCAAAATTTGAGTCTGATCTTTAAGTATAATTCTTTCTATTTTTTTTTACAGACTTTTTAATTGTGGTTTTAGTCATAACAACTGAAGAACAAAAAGAGCCATCTTTCACTCTCTACTTTTAAAAACACTTCAGTGCAAAATAGCCTTAATTGTGTTATGTTAAAAAAGATAAATTAAATACAAAACAATAAAAAACTAAGTTAAATAAGTCACAACAAGAAAAACAAAATTAAACGATCCCAAGGAAATAAAAAGGCTCTTTCCCAAGTTTTTCCACTCAAGACACTTGTGTGTAAAACAGCTGACACAACAGATCCTGGGTCAGTCAGGAGCAAAAAAAAAAATCACAGCTTTGGTGATCACATGCGATTTCGATAAGAAAATGATAAATCTTTCAGCCCTATTTTCAGTCACACATCATGGTCTCAGACTATTTTGCAATCATCACATTATACCATCAGGGTATCATGATGCAGAACCATCCCCTCCTTCTGCCCTTGATACCAAGGTTACAGGAAAGGGGACTGTCAAAGGCGGTTAGTCATCTGACTTCGTGATCTGCCAATAAAAGTGCATCAGCCACATGAATCAGATCACAATCTTGGCTGTATCTCTGGAACTGTCTCAGGACGGAGCTTGTCCCGTCTGGATTCGGACTCCACATAATGATTTATTTAAGGCTTTTTTTTATTTTATTTTTTTATCCGGCTGTGGTCTGAAGACTCAGGATTTTCAGCTCTGTGACCGACACCATGCTAAAAACAAACATCAATAGTTATGATTATCTGCTGGAACAGAGGCAGCGATCAGTCACGTCAGCCTTAACCTCAGTGAGATGATGTTCTGCTGCATGAAATACAGCCTCTGTTATCAGTGCTATGAATAATTAGCATGTGATCTCTGACTGTCCGCAGCATGAGAAGTCATCAGATAGAGCTGAAACACAGTCATGAGATCCTGCTAATTGTATTTGATAAAAGTAGGAACCAGCCGGGGAAATGACTCATAAACTGAGAAGTATTTATGTGGAAACGCTCATTTCGCAGCATAATTACAGTCTTCAGTTTCTATCAGTGCCCCCTCCTGGAAACACTTTTCCTCCTAGGTCACTGCTCACTTTGTTTCTGAACTTCTGCACACTTTAGCCCCTCCCAGCTGTTTAGCAAAGCTACAGCTTTAAAGTTATACCAAGAATGTCTTTGTGATTTGTTACCAAACAGTTATTCTTACCATGAGTGGGGAGGGCACACAATGGACATGGAGTTGATTTATCACTTGGCTGCCCAGGTATGGAGCTGGTAAGGAGCTCCCGATTGACGACACTTCATGTCATCGACTGGCTGTCGAAGATATAAGTAAAATAATGGTGATTTTCTGCAGAACTCTTAATTTAAATTCCTGTAAATATTTCGTACTCAATATTCACACTTTATTTGAAACAGGATGTTTCAGCCAAAGCTGCCGCTCACTTACCAGGGGTTTTTTTTCACTTTTTTTTGTACAGTGTACATAAGATAACAGTATGTGACTATAAAGTAATTTACTTTACCATTATTTTACAGTCATGTACTGTAATCTAAGACACAGTTGTATATCATAAAAATAAATTAGTACATGTACTCTTAAATAACAGAAAATTACTGGCATCCAGTCTTTTACTGTGGAATTTTTTTTACAGTGTAACGTTAGGCTAACTTTAGCTTATGCTAGATATGTTAAAGATAACTTAAAGATAGATATAAGAAAACTTCATAAAACCAAAAAAAAAAAACTGCAATGCATTTCGATGGACGTCCAAGTGTATGGGAATGGATATATATTTATGCAATGTGATTGGCTCATCACGTTTTAGGGCGGGACTTAGCCATAGGTTAATCATTGTACCATTTAAGTCTTAGTGGCTTCGTCAGCTTCCTGCCTCCTGAGTTGAATCTCCTCCATCACTGATCTTTTCCCCAAATCTTAGAGGTGTTAACAGGTTTGTCTGATCAGGAGAGAAGAGATTTACAAGGGATTCAAAGAGATAAAAAAAGAAGGAAAAACAACAAACTCAGTGGCCTCTCCTTTGAAATAATCCTGAACCAGAAGTCTGTCTGAGAAAACTTCAGCACAATAACACTCATTCATTCACGCTTGGCTGAAAACTACTGGAGGAAAAAACCTTAAGCCTGCAAGTTTGAACTCTTATGATGATGTATTGATTGTTTCTAAAACAGCGTTCCCCACAGTAATCGTAATGAAAGGCCAAGTAGTGTTGCATTGGTAATCTATGTGGCTGTGCCTGGGGTTAAGCGCGGTGCGTTTGTATATAACCTAATATGGATTATTCTTTCAGGAGGGCTGCTCCCTACAGGATAAAACACACACACATATAAACACTGTGAATCTGGACTTCCATGTATTATGCATGAGAAGTCCAGTCTTTGCTGTACAATAGTAGTTGTCATCTTAATGTTATCAGATTTCCACTTGCAGCGAAACACACACAGCAGGGGAATTGTTACCCCAAACAGATTCTGCCTCCTCAGACAATCCGTCCTTTTCTCTGGTCCAGGCGAACTCTTTCAGCCTGAGTAGGAGGGATGAGGACTTTTTTTGCGCATTACAGACGTAGGCTGCCTGCAGGGTCTCTCTGCTCCACAATTACTGCTTTATGAGGCTGCTCGACTGAAGCCAAGGAGAGGGAGCGAGCGGAGGCAGAGAGTATGAAGATCTCTGGTGGGCTGGTGTCTGTTCCTACATCACTCTTTAGTCTGTTTCATTCTGTTCGCTTTGGCATTGAGAAAATCCTTTTGTGTCTTTGATTCTTCTGTGCAGACGTGTTTCAGACTCACAGAGTTTTAGCCACTTCAACACGTCAGAGCCTCCACTGTGGATTGTTTTTGAAAGCTCATGTTGCATAAAAAAGGGGAAAACCTGTTCTGAATGAGCAGCTTGACTCACATCTTGGTTGCACTCATTTGTTCTGCCATTATCACCCGACAGAATCTGCAAAGTAGGTTTGTGTGCAGTTTATGGGTAAGATTTCTGAAGTCTTGGTTAGGAAGAAAAACATATAAACTTATAAAATCAGACATGCCCAGACGTCTCCACCAATCTGTCTGACGAGGACTGTAGAGCTTTTTTCCAATTCCATGATTCTACAATTTCATTTAGTAGATGCTTTTGTCCAAAGCTACCGTCAACAATAACAAGAATTAAGACTTGAGAACAAAACCTTAGCAAACACAAGAAAGTGCTTCAAGTTTGTTTGACCACAGGTGTCTACTGGAAGAAGAGGTGCCTTTTTTATTCATTTATTTCTTTTCTTTATTTTTTTAAATTTTGAACAGAGATAGACCAAGATGTTTTTTTCAGGGCCTATATAGATACTGATTATTGGTAGTCAATGAAGCCGATAACTGATATTTGGAGCAGATATTCATTTGCAGTAAACATGAAAATACTGAAACTACTAAATACTAAACTTTTGAATCATACAAACTCCAACACTTAACTCGGTTAAAATGCCTTTAAGCATATCTTTATTAAAGGGACTGTGAGGACTTTCAAAAGGTTGAACTGATTTCAAAGTGTACATTTCTTATTGACTACAAAAACAATGAAGAGTTGTACAAATGGCCAAGGTCAACAAAAATGGCAAGAAAGTTGGGATTAACCTTGGAAAAAAAATGGTCTAAAAGTGTCAAAAGTGGGCAAAAACGACAAAAATCAGCAAGAAAAACTGGAAAAAAATATCAGAAATGGTTCAATAGTGGTTAAAAAAAGAAGTAAAAAGTGACTTAAATGGCCAAAAAGCTGCATAGAATTGCAAGTCAAATTTTGAAGGTAATCTAAGAAAATTCAGAAAGAATCAAAATGTTGAAAAAAGTGGTGAAAAGAAGTGAAGAGTTGTAAAAATGGCTAAAATCAACAAAAATGCCAAGAAAGTTGGGATTAAACTTGGAAGAAATAGTCCAAACGTGTCAAAAATGGGCAAAAATGACAGAAATCAGCAAGAAAACCTGGAAAAAGCATCAATAATGTTCCCAAAAGTGACAAAAAGAAGTAAAACAGTGACTTAAATGGACAAAAAGAAGTCATAAGTTGTAGTTGTAGTGGGTTTTTGTTGTTGTGCTGTAATTAATGTAACTGCTCATGTAACAATGTGTCTGTTTGAAAACATATAAGATGGGAACCTAGAAATAATGCCACAAAATAATGACAATTGCAGTATAGGAAATAATAATAATCACAATTAACCCAGTTTCACAGTTTTTTCTCTCCTTTCAAGTTTCCTTTTTTTTTTGACCCCCCTTCTTATTTCTTTCTTGTGTGCCAGAAGAAGCAGATGCTGTGAGTGTATCAGTGTGAGTGAGACGGATGATCACACAGCTAAAAAGCCATCTACACCCATCTGGATCCATGCTCTCTTGACCGGCTGCTGGTCTGTGATAACATGAGCTCCAAGCCCCAAGAACCAAACAGTCTAATGGTCCATGCAGCTTCTGTCACTTTGTCTCACGGAGCAGGACAGAGGAGCAGGAAGGATTGAGAGAGAGAAAGAGAGAGTGTGTGTGTGAGAAAGAGATGGAGACTGATGATAAAAAAAAGGGAAGGAGAGAACTTCACTTTCCTCTCTCCATTATTTACAGTCAGAGGGGGAAACAACGGGGAGAGGAAACGTCGGGATTGCAAAGCTGCTTAACGCTGTGATTCAGTTGGGGGATTTGACTCTGCGCTCACCCCCACTTCAAGCAGTGTGGCGGAGGCGGACAGAGAGAGAGATAGAGGGGGAGTGTGTGTGTGCGCGTGTGTGTGAGTGAGAGAGAGAGAAACAGTGTAGGAGAAGCACAATCTGGTATAGCTCCATGTGAAAATGACCTACTTCCCGTCAGCCCACTCTCTGTTGGATTGCAGTTTTCTGATGTGTGAGTGTGCGTGTGTGTGTGTGTGTGTGTGTGTGTGTGTGTATTGGGGGGTCGTGGGGGGAAGTTGACGTGGCTCGGTTAAATGGAGGATGAGGAGGTAGCTCTGGGGGGGACCCACAGTGTTAGAGTAAAGTAAATATAATGTGTATGAAATGTAAACGCTGCATGCATGGTGTAGAAAGTGTGTATCCACCTGTGAGTGTGTTTGTGAGCTCATGTTATAAACATGCATGCTGTGTGATCTCTCTCTCTCTCTCTCTCTCTCTGTGCAGCGTTAATTACACCAAATGAAGGCCTTATGAGAGTCGATGATCAGAGCCAATATTTAAGGGGGATGGCCTCAGCAGATGCTTAATGCTCGGTGTGTGTGTGTATGCATGTGTGTGTGTGTGTGACAGAGACACAGGATGTTATGTATGGCAGTGAGCTTTTTAACAGGAAAGTTTCTGAGGTTTTTATTCAGTTTGAAGAAAGTTCTCATGGGAAACTTCCTCCTTAAATGTAGGTTTAGTCCAATCAAAAAGTCTCCTCTGCAGTTTAAAGGGATAGTTCGCCTCTTTGAAGCGGGGTTGTAGGAGGTAATCCATAGTGAGTGTGTGACTAGTTGGAGATCCAGGTCAGCTCTATGTCTTTATTAAGACGCTGGCTGAAGAACCAGGAAGCTGGTCTATTAATCTCTACAGAGGCAGTGAAACTAATTTTAGCTCACCGCAACACACATTCCTGCTGCTGCAGCACGAAGATCAGCTGTTTTGGTCAAAACAAACTTTAAAAATTAAATAAAAGACTTTTTCAGATCAGTTAAGAAGGTAAACAGAAAGAATTGATACCATTTTATTACAGGCATTTATGCAGCACCTTTACTCAAAATTCAAAAACTATCATCATGTCCTACAAGTGACTGCTTGAATCCTTTAGTGCCTTCCAGCTCTTTCCAATGGAAGCAAATGAAATGGAATCAAAGAAGTCTAAATTATGAGATAAAATGTCAAAATTCTAAGATAAATAGTGTTAACAATAAGGTAAAAGGTCAACACTCTGGGATTAATAAGTCGAAATTTTGAGATAAAGAGTCAGATTTTAAGATACTGAGGCAAAACTTTTGAAATGATGATGTCAAATTTAGCAAATAGAGTCAGATTTAGAGATCAAAAGCTAAAATTATGGGAAAAGTGCAATTTTTTAGATGAAAAGACAAAATCTTGGGCCTTTTCTGGTATCATGTTTTTTTTCTCCTCTCCTATCCTAGTGTTACCCATGATTCCATCTAATGAAACAGGGCACTGAAGGAAAGTGAACTACCAGTTCTCCCTCTCCTGTCCTCCCCATGTTATTTTTCTCATGTCTCTTTTCTGTTTCTTGGATGGGACGTAACTGATAGGCAAAATTTTATGTACACTAGTCGTCAACTAATGGTTCTGATTCTGATTCAAAATGTCAGCATTTCAAGATTTTTTTTAAAAAAACATAATTTTGGATAAAAAGTCAAAATTAGAAGTTAAAAATTATTTAAAAAAAGAGAAAAATTAAGGGATAAAAAGTCAAATGTGTAAGACAAAAAGTTGAAATTTGAGGTAAAACAAATCAACTTTTTTTATATAAAAAGTTGAAATTTAGAGATCAGTGTGTATAATGAGGTTCTAAAGTCAAAATTATGATTTAAAAAAAGACAAATTTTGAGATAAGAAGTAGAAATTTAAACTTTTATATTAAAATTCTGAGTAAAATTGGCAAAAAAGAGAAAACTCTCAATGAAGCTACATTTCCACTTTTATTTATTTAACTGGTGAAAATGGGCTTCCATAGTTTACAGTATTTCAAAGCAAAGTCATCAAGCATTTCCCAATCACTTTCTATCCAATTCCATAAATGCTTCTGTAATAGCTACTGTAAATGTTTCTGTAACTGCTACCATCAATAATACTTTAGATTCCAACATAAATGCTGTTCTAAATACTGTAATTGAGTTTACTGTAATGAGGTATTGAATGCTGAAATCACTGCCAAAAACTCTCCAGTTTTTAACACTAGAATTTCCACTGTAACTGTTACCATAAATACTGCAGTAAATGCTCCCATGAATATTTATGGGCTTCCTTCTGTAAATGCCACAAACTGGAAGGGGTACAAGAATATCCCCAAAAGTGAATAATAAAAGTCATGCAACGTTTATTAGACACTGTGGATTTCACACAGTATTCAGAATTTTATGTAAAGCGTCACCTTAAATGTAGAACCTGTCACATATAAGAATAGGAATTTAAAAAGAAACTTTATGGCCTCAAATTTTGAGACATAAGGATCTACGGGAACCTACTAATGTGTGTTTTTTTTGCCCTAAAATAATTTGAGGGAATAAAACTACACTCAGTCCACAGAAGTAGGACTTGTGTCTTTCTGTGTCACACTCTTGTTCAGTCAGAACAGAAAGCTTCCAGAAAACATGAGACGAGGGAGAAAAGCTGAAAGAGTGACCTAGAAGTATTAAGACATTGTTGAGCCACGAGCCAGACGACTAAATGAGGTGAAAGTCTCTACAAAGCCTTTTCAAATGTTACCGTCCATCTGAAAGAAAAGTCCAGAAATAGCTTTTAATTCTCATCCTTGATTTTTTGCTGATTAAGAACTTTGTTTTATTTGTTGAGCCTGAAATTTAATCACTTTAGATGAATGATTTGAAAAGTAAAGAAATACTGTGTGGATTAAATTTGATCAGTCTGGAGTGTATCATATCTGTGAGTATTTCACCGGTCCTTCTGTTGGTGTGCTAATGTAGGTCATGGGTAATATGTTCGGGCTGGGTTCATTGAAGAGGTATGCACTGACAGACTTAATCCCTGTGACTCTGACTGGCTGGATGGAAGGTGAATTAATTTAATCCATCCTCATAACTCTGCCCCTCCCTTCTCTTACTCGCTCTCCCTCACACACACACACACACACACACACACAGACATGCTCTTTCATTTTCTCTTCTCTGTGTTTCTGCAGTTCCTGAGGACCTGTCTTTGGAGGAAAGAGATGAGCTGTCGAATATACGACGCAGGAAAAAAGAGCTTCTGGATGATATTGAAGTGAGTGACGGCTGAAAAAAAGGATGTTTCTTAATTGTTCCACTGACAGAAACTGATTGTAAAATATGACAGGAATAATGTTACATATTGGCGCTGAACATGATTGCATGCGTGATATTTTACAAAGCAGTTGCTATGTTGTAATATTTCTGTGTATCAACCAACTCACAACTCCTGATGTATTCTGAAACCTCTGAGCCAAAGTTGTAAATTCAGAAAAGTTACATTTTTCTGTCTTTCTCTGTGCAGCGGCTGAAGTTTGAGATAGCAGAGGTGATGACGGAGATCGAGCAGCTAACCTGTGTGGGAGAGAGGTGAGACCTTTTTTGATTTTTTTAAAAAATGAATAATGATTTTGAAGCTTTTTACTTCTCATTGATAATCTTTAAATAACAGCTGTCAGTTTTCTAGAGTCTTATATTTTAAACTATGTAAAAAAAAATCTCTGAATCGTTTCTTTTGCTGATCATCAGCTAACTGCATTGCTCAGTCTGTAAGACACTTAAAAGCATTAAATACTATTTCTTATAGCCTCTGATTTTCTTGCTTTATAAAGTTTGAATCAAACAGTACTCTCCTGTGTTAAAAAATAAAACTGATGAGAAAGTGTGAAAACTGTAGGACCTTGAACATCCACCAGGGAAACCAGATTAGAGCCCGTTTGAAATGAAAACGCAGCTTTACAACATAAATAATCCACATTTACAACTCATTAATGGGTCATTAGCTTTTTTTTGTTTTTAAATAACCAGGGCTTAACGTGAACATCCGTCAACCAACTAAAAATGGGTGAATTTCAACCGTGTTCAGTAACGCCGCCACTCCCACCAGCCACTTTGGTGAGATGAGTTTTACAATTAAGGAGGTTTATCCAGTGGAGCTCATCTAAGCTCACACTGCACCGGTCTGACTGGTAGCACTCACAGTAGAACAGGGGGAGAGGGGGGAGGGGCAGAGTGGGCATGAGCAAAGTGAGTGAGAGGAGCACAAGTAGAGAAAAGAAGCTGAAACTTAACTATGGTCGCAGATATAAGGCGCTGTATTCAAACATAAAATACAAAACCTAAGTTATCAAAGTTGTATACAAAAGTTCCCTCGAGAAATACTGTAAACACACCAAATTAGACTAAATAAATGTAACCTAGAGTCCAGTGGGACTTATAACCTTCACATTTATTTCCTCTTCATGCCGCATTTTTTCACTGACGCAACTTATAGTCTGGAAAATACTGTGTCGTTAATTCCAGACTACAAGCAACTTTTTTTTTTTTTTCACACGCTTTGAACCCTCTGTTTTAAACAATAATGCGGCTAATTTATGGCTTTTTGAAGGCTAATGAGCTTCATGTTACTGATACATTTAGGCAACAACAACATTTCACAATATTTCACCCAAAACTGCAAAAAACGCAGTAAAGAAAATTTGCGTTTACATGGAAACACAGGGAATGAAGAGGCAGAAGAATGCATGCCAGGCCTGTAGTTGGCGATATAGCTTTACATCAATGCTAGTGCGTTATTGTTACCATTGTTGTTGTTCTGGTTTGTGTATGACCAATCCATAATGAAAGTGAAACGAGCAACTGGAGCGTGACGTCAGTGTCTCCACTGAAAATTCCAGCTCACTGTTTGTATGGCAACGATGAAACAGTGTTTCAGAAAAAATCCACTCCGGTGATCTTTTTCAAAAGTTTCCGTGTAAGGTCAGCTAAAACGCAGTTTCCGTGTAAATGAGAGGCCTAAACCCTGGAGAAAGATGAAGTTAACGATCAATGACTTTTCTGGTAGGCTACTGTGTAACAGACACTGTTTAAAAAGGATGTATTTTGTTGGAGTTAAAAAAATCTGTGTAAATATTCTGTCACTACATGAAAACCTGTGGCTTGTAAACAAGAGTGGCCTATGTGTGTACAATTTTTTTTCCTTTTTTAAATTTAGCAGGTGTGGCTTAAATTTAGGTGTGCCCAATTGTCTGGAAATTACGGTAATTATTGTAATCAAAAATAAAATACTCCTTTTGTTACTATCTCTCAATAAACTGCATATTTTCATACAAAAGGAGCGCAACCTTACACACACCTTATCAGAGCTGAACACTTGATAATGACCTGTAGCTTCAAACTTTTTGTAGTCTTGATTTGAGCTTGCACAGTGGTCATTTTTATTTGAAAAGGTCGTAAATTTAGCTCAAGTAAACTTTACCATGCCATAGTCAGCCTTAATCATATCAAACATAATTATTCAACAATAGAATTGTGGCTGATGAAAAAGCTGAGTGGCCAGTAACTCTGGGAAACCACGAGCCACAGTGGCTGTTGGATAAAAAAAGTTAATGTCAAACCCTGAATATGAAGAAATGACAAAACTAAAACTATGTATGCGTTTTAAACAGCATTACTTTGACATCCTGAAAGAAAATATATTAATATTGTAGATAATGGTGTAATATAAACAAATATAATAAACATATGTGAATTGAGTAAATGTTTTGTCCCCCAAACTGTCATTTACGGTAATTACAACTGGTTTATTGACTTCCTGTTTGATTATTTTATGATTTCTTTGGCTCCTCCACTCTTCATAACCGCTCGCCATGTAGCCACCGTCCCCTTGAGCCACACACCTGTCAGCCTGTGTGTGTAAGTGTGTGTGTGTTAATCCCTCTTTGTTTGAGGAGTGAAGCGGACAGTCCCTTGACTAAACATTAGCCAACAGTCTGTATTCAGACGCTTTCATTTGATTGGTTTATGAGGTGGAGTGAGGAGGCTGTGTCAGGCTTTGTTTGTGTGTGTGTGTGTGTGTGTTGAGTATGTGTGTGTGTTTGTCTCAGGTGCACCTGGCAAAGGGGCTTGCGCTATTTTGAGCGCTCAGGAAGCACAGGGAGCGAGAACAGACACAAAGGTGGAGATTTCCCTGTGGGGCGAAATGCAAAATGTGTTTTGAAGGAGAGTGACATTAAAAAGGAGAAATATTCCTCCAAATAGCTGCAGGATGTGTTAAAGCAAAGAGACTGGATGCACTCATGCACAGCACAGGTGATGCTGCAGAGCGCGCTGCAGCGTTGAGATCAACCTCAATGTATGCTCAGTCTTTAGTCGTCAGAGGGAGAATAAACAAAGTCATGTTATGTCCTGGATGAACCCAACACAAAGTGACTTACAGAACAAACAGGCGCCTGGGAACAACACCGCACCTCTAACTGTCAAATGATTTCTGTGTTGTTTTTGTTTTTAATTGCAGCAAAACCACGCAAAGGAACAAACAGATCGCAATGGGGAGGAAGAAGTTCAACATGGACCCTAAAAAGGTCAGTCTCTGCCCTGAACTGATCCCTGTCAGCCTTGATAACACTCACACAGCTGAATAAAACTCAGATTGAATCAAAATCATCCATCTGTTTTATCTAAAGTGACAGGAACAGGTAACAGAATCCTGTGTGTGTCTTCTTTTCCTCAAACAGGGGATCCAGTTTCTTTTGGAGAACGATCTTCTCCAGAACACCCCCGAGGACATCGCTCAGTTCCTCTATAAAGGCGAAGGGCTCAACAA
>RPOG01005929.1:0-27766 GCA_008086565.1 Thalassoma bifasciatum
AACAACATTTACCTATCGATTACCAATGTTTATGTGTGTGTTTACGTTACCTTTGATGAAATCAGCCATTAACCCTTCACCTTTAACAGACAGCAGGCTGGGGCGGTGTGTTTTGATTGAAGGAACTTTATGTTAGCGGTGGCTAAAGCTAAAACCACTTTAACAGACGAGTAGCCTCCAGCTAACTAGCTAGCCGCTGTTGCTAACCGCCAACGTCTGCCAGGGATAACGTGAGACTGACGTTGCATAAAAACATGCATGAGTAGCCTTACTGGAACACATTTATCACAGTTTTAAAATAACACCTCTGGACTTATTTGTACTATGAAGCATGTATAAAAGTAATTTAACTATAAATAATATTTCCACTCGTGTTGCCGGGTGTGGGTGGGCCCGCATGTTGCATAACGGTTATGGGAGATTTGCTACTTTTAGTTTTCTGCCCCGAAAGTGCTTGAAAGTGAATTATTATTCTTATATAATAACAGAAAAATCTCTCTGCTGTGTTCCGTTGTTACCAAAGCAACACAAAATGCAGAAAGTGCTCAGCCTGGTGGCTACAGTTAGGAGCTGGAAAAAGGGGCGTCACTGTAGCATTGGTTAGCTCACTGTTAGCCTAGCCATCCAAAATAAGGTTCAACCTGTACATACTTGTCCTCTATTTGTGCCTTGCGTGATACATTTCTACCTTTATGGGGTTTCTTAGCTTTATTGGTGCGTTTGTTGACTTTAATTCTAACCCATAACAGTTCAGGATGTTGTTTTGTGTTCGTATTTCATGTGGTTGCAGCATGTTGTCAGCGCTTATCATTGAGTGTAGCTGCAGACCAGTCACCACACTGCAAAATATGGGAGCCTGAATACAAGATACAAGCTCTACATTTGATAAGAAAATTTGTTAAAACTTATCTGAACATGCAGCAAGTCGATTTCACTTTTACGACAAGATATCATGAATTAGTGAGCCCTGTTTTGTATTCTCTAGTGTCAAAACAAGAGTAAAATGTTAATACACCAGAACAAACTTCCTTAATCACAAAAACAAGTGAGTGAAACTTGATGTAAGCAACAAAAAAAATCTTATTTTTTGTCATCTTAATTTTAGCATAAATGCCCATGCACAAGAAAATTAACAGTATTAGAGTTGTACCATCAAAATATTGTTTTCTGACCCATGAGAGAGTGTATTTGTGCCAAAATTGTAGATTTTGTAATATTAAATATGCACATAATTGGGCTTTAGGATGTGTTAGCTTTCCTGTAGTTGTGGTGTGATTAGTACGTAGTCTTTTCAGCATTATTTGCATAACTCTTAGCCTTTTGAAATATTGTTTGTTTTACAATTCAATCAAGAACTTATACTGGATATTGACACATTTTGTTGTGATGGTTTTTTCAAATTAGCTTGATTCAGCATTTTTTCTGCAGAATTTTAAGATCCCTTGAACAGTTATTGTAAAAAAGAAATCTTTATTTTAGCATAAATGCCAAGGGACATGGATAATAGGAATATTTTAGATGAAACATAACTCAGTATCAGAAAAGAATAATGAGAAAGTCTTTGTTGACTTAATGAAAATGTGTTTTGTGTGTGTGTGTGTCAAAAATACATTGTTTTTGTAATATTATAGCATAGAAATTGTCTATTCAACATTACTTGTACAAATCTGAGCCTTTTAATTGGTCATTTGTGTTCAAATTCAATAAACAACTCAATAATCTTAATATCAAAACAAGTTTTGTTTTATTGGCACTGTTAGCGAGAGAACCAAATTAGCTTGGTTTAGTTTTTTCGCCTGGATTATAAGATCCCTTGACTAATTGACCTGCTGAGATCCTAGTTTTTTTCTCTTGTGGATCTTTTCTTTCTCATTATTATCATTTAGTTAGACCTTACAGGTATTAAAACTAAACTTAGTCATTGTACAGGGAGTTATGTTTTTCGTGTTATAGAATTAAATGCCTTTATTGTCATTATACATCCGAGCAACAAAATTTATAAAGCTCTCCTTTAAAGTTCAACAACAAGAAACAACACGAAAAGAAGCAACTTGCATGAAATAAAAGAAATGTGCAGCTGCAGAGGTATTTTGTTCAAGTGTATTGCACCCTTAAAAGGTCTAAATATATCTACAAGGGTAGAAAAAGTCTTCAAAAAGTTAATTAGCAAGCTATTCGTATTTAGTTATAAGTGCTATTTTTCAAAACTATGCTGTTTTACATTTTGCTGAAATGGATGTAAAGTTGTAATGTCACCAAAAGATGACATAGGCAGGGTCTCTTTGATGTGGCTGATAGGTCAAAGTTTCAAAAAAACAAAGAAGAGACAGAAAATTATTGTCTACATATGTGGTCACTGGGTCTTCAGAGGTTAAGTTGAAAATAATTTTAAAAAGATAGTTTTTGCTCAATTTAAATGTTAAAAAAACAAGTAAACAAACTTAAAAACAAGGTTACATATTTAAAAAAGAGGGCAGACATTAACATTTTCATTTCCATAATAGAAGTTTCAAGAGGTGTGATTCTCGACTCAAGCTTTATGAAAGAGTACAGAAACACTTTCAGAAGATCGACTTTATCAATCAAAGAATCATAATTATTTTGCAACAGTCAAGACTGAAGTTCATGACAGCAATAAAGATTTAAATTGAGGGTCATAAATGTGTTATAGTGTGCACTTCTACACCACTCTATGCTTGCTGGAAGTTTGGTATGACTTAATGTCAAGTGACAATATTAACTGATTGATTGCATCCTTTTAAACATGCCCAAAGAAACGTTCAAATTCAAAGAAAATCCCTCATTTGTTATGCTATGGTGTCATATTTGTGTATGTTTCTGAGTCAGACCTGTTTTTTAACGTTTCTAAACAAATGTGGATCAGTTTCTAATGTGTCTTGTCACCTCCTCTTTTCAGAGTAGTGTCCCTAAGCCGGAGCCTGGCCGACACACAACAATGAAGAGGAGCAGGCACCCGAGCAGCAGCGATGAGTCCGACAATGGAAGTAAGCAAAGTAACGTCTCTGCTGACTCACTCATACCCAATCCAAATATAGACCTGAATGAGGTCAGTTCTGGCCTGCCACCTTCCTCAGTTTCACTGGAAAGAGCAAAGCAGTGTTAAAACTTCCAGGAGGAATGTCAGCTGTTATCTTTAAAAGCCATAAAACAGAACTGCAGTCTTTGGAAATGTGTGTTCAGTGTTCAGCCAGAAAGTGTGGATGTAAGAAAACAGGCAAAGTGAGGAGACAGTGTAAGGAAAAGAATTTAGAGACATCCTGGCAGCTTCCACCTCATTGTTATGAGTTTGTTTGTATCATTAAATTTACCTGATGAGTCATGTGCTGTAAAACAAACCGCGACTTCTCACTTAAAGCTGTTTAAGTCAAGGTGTGGTTCAGGTTTTTGTTTTGTAAACACTTCAATGCTCAATAAAGCTTTCTCTCAGGATTTCAAGTAGGACTGGGCGATTAATTGCAAGTAAAATCAAATTCTGTAATGGCCTGCTGCTCTATTAAAATTGCAGACTGTGCGTTATTATTTTAACCTCAAATGTGTCAGAATACCAGATACAGTTCTTTTGCAGCAGATGTTTTCTGCTCTACACTAGTGTTACTCAACCCTGCTCAACCAAAGAGACACACTTTTGAAAAATACCTTTGCAAGAGAAGCCATCAAAATGGTGAAAATGTCCAAAAAAAAAAAGCAGGAAGAAGCGATAAAAATAAGTTTCAGGTGGCAAAAATGATCAAAAAGGGGTGAAAATTGGGGGGAAAGTTTAAAAAATAACCAGAAAGTAGTAAAACTTTCAGAAAGCTGACAATTTTTTTTTCAATATGTCCTTTTCTTAATTTCTTTTATATTATTCTAATTTTCCGAGACACCGAATTTTGGGTTTTCATTATCTGAAAGCCTTAATCAGCAACATTACAAGAAATAAAGACTCAGAATAGTTCACTCCATTTATAATAAGTCTATATAGGAGCAAAAATGATACTTAAATCTAAATAATATTCCAATTTCTTGAGATATACCTGTGTACCAATGCTTTTTTGTTCGGTTTTTGTTTTACATGTATTACCATTGTGCTGTTTTCCTTGATTTTTTTATCCTCTGTGAAGCGTCTTAGAGTGCTCAGGAAAGCACTTCATAAATTAAATTTATTATTATTAAATGCAAACAGAGTTTCTTATGTATTGGTTGTTCTTTTTCGAAACAAGAATAAAATAATAACCCCCTTCAATACAGCAACTTATATCAACAACAAATAAGATGGGGAAACTAAAAATTGATCACATAATAAATCACACTTGCAATATAGGAAACAATGACTGCAATTAGATTATGGTTTTTACATTGCTCAGCCCTAATTTTCAGGTCCAACATGAAGTGCAAGCGTGTGAATTTAACGGCCATGAACAGCTGCGACCGTCAGTTATTTTATTACGTCTCTGAAATCAAATAAGAAGCGAAACTGGCAAACAGAAAATGCACGTTGTGCTATTCAAATGAGCAGCTCATGTCGGGGAAATCCAGATATAGTTGAGGATGTGAAGTTGGAGCAGACAGAAGAAATGCAGAGAAAACTAACAGGCTGTTGTGTTCCTCCTTTTCCAGGTAATTCTACCTGCTGGTCCCAACATTCATCACAGCCTCGGAGGGGAACCGGGCAGAAACCCTCAGAGGTACGTCTTAACTCGACGCTTTATCATCATTTCATGTTTTCATTGGTGAAACTTTAAAATGTTATGATACTGGAGACGATGGAGGGTAGAAATTCAGAGAAAAAGGACCAAGAAGTTTGAAGATGAAATATTATATTTGCACAGTTTTCATTTCAAAGTTTCAGGAAACAGCAGAAGGAATAAAAGGTCATAAAGTTGCTCTCAAACAAACAACCATCCTCTGTCTTTATTGACATGAATTCCCTTTATCTACTACAATCACACTTTGGCTCCTTCAGGCGGAAACTTACCAGCTGTTATCTGCTGTACAGTCTGTGGACTTGGTGCCCACAGGCCACCGTACACGCCCTCCAGCTCAGAGCCAATCAGATCAAAACAAAACATTGATGCTGCTCCAAGCAGGGCCCTGATTGGCTGGATTCTTCTTGCTGAGTGAACACAACGTGGTAGTTTTTAACCCTGCAAATGCTGACACAAAGCAACTGCAGGGAGAAGAATCACTGTTTTCTTTGTGAACATATTTATCTTTGAATTTGGTCAATTGACATTTTCCTCTGTTTAGATTTTTATACCAAATGTGCAAGCTGTCAAACAGACAGTTTCTAATTCATGTTGACTTTGGAGAAGATGTATTAATTTGTGCTCCACCTGCAGGTTTTTAGGACAGACCTGATCACTGCCATGAAAGTGCACGATTCGTACCAGCTGAACCCCGAGGACTACTACATCCTGGCTGATCCGTGGCGGCAGGAGTGGGAGAAAGGAGTCCAGGTCCCCGTCAGTCCTCAGTCCAACCCTCAGCCCATCGTCAGGTTGGTTTAGAGAAACTGTTTTATGTCTCATAGTGCTGTGAGTAAACGTGTGGGTTTGACATGTGTCCACTGTGCGGCGCAGGGTGCTGGCAGAAAAAGGAAAGGAAGTGATGTTCGTCAGGCCAAAGAAGCTCATCCGGACGTCGGGGACAGAGGCGTTGGGCTACGTGGACATTCGTACACTGGCAGAGGGAATGTGCCGCTACGACCTCAACGAGGAGGACGTGGCCTGGCTGCAGACCGCCAACCAGGAGTTTGCAGAGATGGGTGAGACACTGCCATATACACATCTTATTATGTTATAATTCTGGCTCAAGGTAAAACAATCATGTGATCACTGATTAACCCTCTGAATGCATCAGACTTGAGGCTTTGAAATGTCATTTTATGTGTTAGTGATGCACTGCTGGGTAGTCTGTATTAGGGCTGGATGAAATGGCCTAAAATCAAAAATCTGAGATTTAAAAAATATATATTGCGTAACATTTTTTTCCCTTTTAAAAGAAACAGCAAGAACAAATAGTAGAGGTTATTCAAAGCACATGGGATACATGACATGAACATATACTCCATTTTACTCTAAGCAAAATTCAAAGTTCATCCAAAGTTATCTGTCTATCAGATATGAATTGCACTTTGCATAGAATTAACTTTTGACACACTAATAAAGAGCTTCCTCTGCGAGGCAAAACTTATGAATTGAATATTGAATGAAATACTTCTGTAAAAGAAAATGTGGCATAACACATTGTATACAAACAAATAAATAATGAATCAACACCAACAGTGAGATTAATAAACTGCAAATATAAAACCTCTGTTAAACTGCATTTATTGTTTTAAATGTTAGTTTGTTTTCATCATTTACATTGTATTCTCTTACATTGTTACGACCAAGTCTAGGGGAATACGAGGGGTAACATGAAGTTTGACCAGCTCTCTCCCACTACCAAAGCAAAACCTGAAACAGAAACAAAGTTGCAGTCCACACAAAATACAATTTTAATAGTTTTTGATCAAATTAAACCATTAATCTCTCTCTTATCTCCCTGATTGTCTTTGATCAGCTCGTCTACATGCACGTAGGGATGGGTATCAAGAGTAAGTTCCTGTTTAGAATCAATACAAAATGGTTCAATCCACTGACATCATTCTTTTATCAGTTCTTTTTCATGGCTGAAGATACAATCAGCCTTGAACGATCAAAGATCCTTCTACAGGAAGCAGAAAGGATTTAATAAGGGAATCAGTAAAGAATCGGATTGATAAGCGGAAATGTCAATGCTATTGTTATCAATAAAATCTTATCAGTACCCATCCCAACATGCACGCAGCAGTCTGACTAAGGTCATATCATGATCCCAAAGTCACAGCAGGGTTTAAGTCTTGTTTACATGCAGAAAAAAGAATCAGACTTCTGGTCAAGAACGTCTCACTCCACTTTGAAAGGTAGTGCTGTACAGAAACTTAGCAGGATTCTTTTCTGGACATGAAAATAAAATCTGTATTGTGATGTCAAGTTCATGTTAAGGATAAACTGGAAAATATTTTCAGAGAAATCTTAAGAAAAAGACTTTTTGTTCCCTTGTTTATTTCTTTTCTTTGGATGCATTGCTGCCTATCTTTAGAGACCAAACAAACCATCTAGGGTTTCATTTCTACCCCATCCAAAGAAAATGTGATTTAATAAGACTGGAGGTCAAATTTAAGTTTGATACAAATAGTCCAAATTATTTGTTATACTTATAATGTGATTGTTTCTTCTGCTTGTTTTCCAGCTCATTTTTAAGCCACATTATTTGATTCTTAAAGTTTTTTTTGTTTTTTTTTCAGTATATGGGCTCCAGGGTTTGCTTGTTTTGCTTTAACCACATGTTTGTGCTGACTACAGTTCCCTCTCTCTTTGTGGTTTGATGACTCACACACTGAACCTGTCATTAAGTGTCATTTCATTGTTTTGTGAATAGAGTCTCCTCCAAATTGTCAGAAGCCTGAGTGGAGAGAAATCGTGTTCATTGTGACTCTTGAATGAAATGTAACAAGTTATAAAATATCACAGAGAAGAATTGGAGTCTGTTAGTTCAGTTAACAAAAGATCATCTGAAACCTTTGAAAGCACCAATAGAAAAAAGATGAAAATGTCTTTGCGTACATAAAAATATAAACGATCGTTTCCTTCCTGCTTTCCAGCCCTGCCGCCGCTGGATGAGATCACCATGGAGCGCGTGATGGAGGAGTTTGAGCGCTGCTGCCATGACAACATGACGCACGCCATGGAGACAGAGGAGGGGCTGGGCATCGAGTACGACGAGGACGTGGTGTGTGACGTCTGCCAGTCGCCAGACGGCGAGGACAACAATGAGATGGTGTTCTGTGACAAGTGCAACATCTGTGTGCATCAGGTCAGAGGTCAACCACACACTCAGGCTCAGTTATCTGCTGCTACATGAGAAAAACAACCAGTAACAGACCCTAAATATCAGCCCAATGAGTTATTAATTCATATTTGACCCATCAACTAGACAAACAGACTTTCTGTGGAGGCTGAGCTGTCGTCTGTTTGTCTTTCTCCTCAGGCGTGTTACGGCATTCAGAAAGTCCCCAAAGGCAGCTGGCTGTGCCGGATCTGCGCCCTGGGCATCCTGCCAAAGTGCCAGTTGTGTCCTAAGAAGGGAGGAGCCATGAAGCCGACCCGGAGTGGAACCAAGTGGGTCCACGTTAGCTGTGCCTTGTGGATTCCAGAGGTGAAGAGAAGTTTCTGCTCTTACTGTGTGAATAGATGATGAAGAAATGTCACTTTTCATACATTTCCAGCAGAACTCAATCAGGAGACACGCATTTTTGAAATCAGTTAAATATGAAATGATTGAAACTGAAACACCAGGCGTCACCACAGCTGTTTTTATTTCTGTGTTGTTGCTTCATGCATCAGTGTGTGCAATAATCCATTTCTGTGTTTGCATTTCTACACCAGTCAACACCACCTGTGCTGAAATGTGACCAACACACACCTCTTTTTCTCACTCTCTCTAACGCTGTGATGTTTAATCGTGCGTGCAGGTGAGCATCGGCAACCCAGAGAAGATGGAGCCGATCACCAACGTGTCCCAGATCCCCAGCAACAGATGGGCTCTGATCTGCTGCCTGTGCAAAGAGAAGACAGGAGCGTGCATACAGGTAGAGTCAGCGCTCAGGTTTCACATGCATTTAATGATTCGTGAAAGAGCGGAGCGCCAGGAAGCAGTTTAACAAACATGAAAGTGTCCAACAAACAAACTCTTCTGTGTGTCTTTGTGCAGTGCTCAGCGAAAAACTGCCGGACTGCCTTCCACGTGACGTGCGGCCTCCACGCAAGCCTTGAAATGAACACCATCCTCACTGAGGACGACGAGGTCAAGTTCAAGTCCTACTGCCCCAAACACTCCGGGCTGGAGGGCGCTGAGTGCAGGGACCGAGACTCAGGAGGCGAGGAGGAGAAGGAGAGCGCCAGAGACAAGAAGGGCAAGAGGAGAGGCCGGGTGAGAGCGGAGGAGGACGCTACCTCCTCCTCGTCTTCTCCTCCACTCCCCATGAGAGCCCCCGAGGACCTGGAGGCGCTGAGCAGCCGGCAGCAGGAGAAGAGGGTCAACCTCCGCAAGCTGAAGCTGCAGGCCATGGAGGAGGACTTCTACGCCTTCGTGGAGGTGGAGGAGGTGGCCGGGCGCCTGAAGCTGCTGCCTGAGGTGGTGGACTTCGTCTTCCAGTACTGGAAACTCAAACGCAAAGCCAACTTCAACCAGCCGCTCCTCACGCCCAAGAAGGACGAGGAGGAGAGCCTGGCACGCCGCGAGCAGGAGGTGCTGCTGCGGCGGCTGCAGCTCTTCACACACCTCCGTCAGGACCTGGAGAGGGTAGGTCCTTTTTTCATCTGAGCCACAACTTCAGACTCAACCAGAGCTTCACAATAAATATTTATATGTTCTGAGCTGTGCAGAAGATTTGATTTTAGGTCAGATGTTACAGAATTATGAACACATTGAACTCTTATTAACACCATCATGACTTTTAAAAAACAATAAAACATGAATTGCTGCAGCTTTGAGTTGAGGTGTAGCTTCCTAACAATAATTAAAACCATTTAAAATGAAGGCTCTTGCGCAGATTTGCAGGAAAGTTCAAAATGTACTTTAGATATCAGCTAAAAAAACTGAGGCCTGGTTTTCAGAAGATGTTTCACATCTGGAGGCTCAGACTGGTTTAATCCAAGAGGCCTAATGCCAGGATTACACCAGTGAGGCTCATATCAGGAGCTCCAGACAGCTGGAGTCAGAGCCAGGAGCTCCCTGGATTCTCACCCCAATGATTTATGTGAAACTCACTGGATGTTTTTTGTAGAAACTGGAGCACAGAAGGAGATTACTGGATTGTTGCTTTTTGGGGGAAATTTATGTTACAAAATCCCAAATTCAATGTTCCACTCTTATTTTATTGAAAAGTACTGAACAATACCTGTGAAACAATACAAACCAGATGTTTGAACTGCAGATGAGGTCGTTCTCTCAAATATAAATAAAAAGTTTAGAATATTGCTGTCCAAACTTCTAAACTTAACAGTTTTAGTTAGTTTTTAGTCTTTCATTTTCCAAATTAAAAAAAAAAAAAAAACTGTCAGTCTGGCAGAGCAAAAAAGCTACAATAGCTGATTTTCAGACCTTTACAGAAGTTGAGAGGATCGGCAGAGAAGATCAGTTTAATATGTAAGGATTGGCTGATCACGATCCACCAAGATTAAGGAAATAGAAGTTGCACCCGAGTAGAAGTCCCAGGACTGGCAAAAGTGAAAAAAGTGTGACTTATAATCCAGAAAATCAAGTATTCTGCCAATTGTTAGAACCATTTCAAAGTTCAGAGCAGGCGAAGTGTTTGATTCATTCTCAGACCTGCCCACTCTACATCATAACATAAGTTATGTACCTCAGCATTGTACTGTTATTTAAATTATACAACATTATATTGTAACGCCCAGAGTCAAAAGTTCATGACAACGACAAGAAACTCTGAAACAAACTTGGTGACTGTGGAGGAGATACTACTAATGTAACTCTTCTATAAAAGACCAAAACAGAGGCAGCGTTGTAGGAGGTGATGAGATCCTCAAACACTTTGCGTTTTCTTCATTGTTATCTCTTCTTTGTGACTCACTAGAGCCTGTAGGGGGCAGTAACAGCAACACTGCCCTCACGCTTCCTGGTGGTACTACTCTGCTTAGTCTAGATCCTCAACCTTTATGGAAACATGCAGAAACACAGAGAAAATGAACACAGAACACGGACACGTGTATCTATATCTTGTATCTGTATTTGATCTAACGCATAAGTGGGACTTAGAGGTAACGTCTGACTACGCACAAGAAATAAAGAGCTGCCAGTGCAGGCAACCAGAGACAGAGTTAGCAGCTTCTGGGACAGATTTCTACCTACTGTCATGACTGGAGACCAGCACTCGTGGTCCTAAATCCCATCAGCCCACCTGGAAGTGTCCAGATCCTCCAGGTCGGCCACTGCACACAGACACACAGAGAGACGAGCACTCTAAATATAGTGACAGAGAGTTGAAAGAGATAATGTTACAACCACCACAGAAACAGAAAAGAACTGTTGTAGTGCTCCCAGGGCACATCATCACAGTGTCCATCTCCTCTGTACAGCTCCTGAGCTCGCTGTGATGTTTGTTTGTCATCATAACATTTTGTTTTGGTGATAAAAGTCTTTTGACCATAAATCAAAAATGTTCCATTTTGTGGCTGAAAATGTTCAGTGGGCAAATCTTGAGTCCATCCCCGATGTTGAGGTGGTCTGTGTGCCAGACTTCCTGTCCTGCTGGATCAGGTCTCTCTAAATTGAGGGGTCACTTCTCCTGTATCCAGCGTAAAGAAGGAGACTTGTGTATTTGATGCAGAGAGTTACTACCTGTCCAAGCTGAGACACAGTTTTTGTCAATATTTTTTCAAGATTGAAGAAAGTTTTTCCACAAGGGACTTCAATACTTCAGTCCAGCCATCTTTAGCTGTTTGAGGAAAAAATACCAAACAAGAACAGTCATTGATATTTTTTAGTCTGTGTGTATTTAGTGCTCATTGTGCTCGTCCTGTTTGTCCTTTAAATAAATCCAAACATTGATGTAGTGATTGTGCGTCTAAAGAGGTTTGTGCTGCTCCTCAGGTTCGTAACCTGACCTACATGGTGACCCGGCGGGAGAAGATGAAGCGCTCCATGTGGAGAGTCCAGGAGCAGATCTTCCAGCACCAGGTTCGACTCCTGGACCACGAGCTGCTCAAAGGTGAGATCATTTTACCAAAGCTCTGCCAAATACTGACGGGACAAAAAAAAAGCTTTAGCTTAGATTACAGCACATATTCACTGAGGCATAGATTATTTAGCTCAGATAAACAACCCCAGATCATAACACTGCCCCCACAGGCTCGTACAGTAGGCACTAGGCATGATGTGTGCATCACTTCACCTTTTCCAATCTTTCTGCTCCCTAAGAAACTGAAGCCTTTTTTTTACAGTTAGTCTAACTGATCAGTGATTTTCTTAAGGCTACACAGCTGCTTGATCCCAATCCTTTGGGTTTCCGTGCGTTGTGTGGAAATGCTCTTACTTTCACTTTTAAACATACTCCAGTTGTTTTTTTCATTTGATTTGGCTAAATGCTTCAGTGATCACAGATAACAATTATTCAGGATTTTTTTCTGACCACATTTGTTCCTGGAAGATGATGGTTCCCCTCCATCCTTCCAGTTTTTAATAATACTTCGGGCAGTTCTTAACCCAATTTTAGTTGTTTCTGCATCAATTTTAGATGTTTCCTCTGCTTGATGCCAATGATTTGACTCTTCTTAAACAGACTAACATCTTTCCCACGACCACAGGATGTGTCTTTCTCTTTGGTTGTTTAAGAAATGAGAAGTTACTCATTACATCAGCTGGAGTTAAATAACTTGTTTCCAGCTGCAAGATAATCACCCATGTAGTAATTATCCAATAGGAGGCTTTTACCTATTTACATAGTTAAATCCAAGCTGGGGACTTTTTTTTTGGCCATTTAGTGTGTAACATCACGGCCGTGAAAGTTTCTGACCTTTGTTTGTTTGTTGTGTTTCAGGCGACCCTTCAGCTAAAGAGCTGGAGCAGCTCCTGTCTCTGAGCTGCTTCTCCTCTCAGGGCTCCCAGGCTCGCTCCTCATGGAGCCACTCTGGGCTCAAAACCAAACGAGCCTCCTCCAAGCAGGAACGACGGAAAAGCAGCGACAGACGAGGCGGCGTCTGGGACTCGCCGCACGCTCACAGGAGAGACGGTCAGAGCAAAGCGCCAGAGACGAAAGAAACAGAGAAGTCCGAGCCGTCTGATGCCGCCAGTGACCCCGACGCCCCCAACTCTGACATCAGCCAGGACCAGTTCCCCGACACGTTTCTGGAAACAACAAAGCTGCACAAATCTGAGAACAGGAAGGTTTCAAGAAGGGAGGCGGAGCACGAGCTTACGGCCAGACGGAGACGAGACGAAGAAGAGAGGAGGAGGAAACGGAAGAGC
This sequence comes from Thalassoma bifasciatum, assembly GCA_008086565.1. Lineage (NCBI taxonomy): Eukaryota > Metazoa > Chordata > Actinopteri > Labriformes > Labridae > Thalassoma > Thalassoma bifasciatum. The sequence continues at coordinate 13,072 of RPOG01005929.1, forward strand.
GACGTGGTGGAGGGTTTTCAAAGCCACACCAAGAACAAGCTGGGGTCCAAACACCTGGAGAAAACCGTCTCCATCAGGCTGGTGGACATCAGGAGCTCCGACAACGACGACTACTTCATGGAGGAAGGAACGGCGAGGAGAAACCCCGCCCCTGAGAGCAACGGCTGGCCCAGGAAGGCCAACGGCTCGCACACGGCCAGCAGACAGATGGGCGGGTACCTCCGAGGATGGGGGAAGTTCAGGATCCCCAAAAGGAACGAGAGACCTCTAACAGCCAAGGAGGAGGAAGAGGAGGAGGCGTCGTTGCTGCTGCCTCACCCCATCAACACGCCAAACTCCAGGAGCCGACTCCGCGCCAGCACCGAGAGCGACGGCTACGCCTCTGACTCCAAAGCAGGCGACGGTGAGATGGAGCCCTGCCTCAAACGCTGCCACTCCCACCAGCTGAGGGGGGAGGCGTCTCTCGCTCGCCGTTACGGCTCAGACATCATCCGGCGCGGCGTGCTGGCGTCCTGATGACACGGGAAGACTTTGTGAAACATAAGCTGCACTGTTAGACGCAGAACAGTCGCTCTTTGTACCTTTATTTTTCTGGATGATGGTAAAAGTTGCCTAGAATAAAAAACAGAGCTGATATTTATTTTTATTTGTAAAATATGTACATCTGGGAAATATTTTACTTTTTATTTGGAGCTAGTTTTTATTTTTATTTCTTCCTTTTAAAAGTAGAAAGATGTCAAGTTGCCACTTGGACACTCGCTCAGATTTTTACAAGCAGATGCATCAAAAAGGAGAAAGAGAAGTGATGTTGGCTTGGGACCATAAGCTTGCGATGTCGTTTGTTTTTGAGATAGTATTAAACTCTGTTGCACTTAGTGAAAACGCTGGTTTATGGCAGCGAAGTAGAAATCTCTAGGTTTTATTTGAATCAAGCTAACAGCCACAAAGAGGACGTCTGAACGGCCTTTTACCGCTTTTTAACCCCCCGCTCTCATCGTGTGGAGGAGAAGGAGGGACAGAGAGGAGGAGGGACAGAGAGAAGGAGGCGTTTGACTCCTCATCATCATCATCATCATCAGCACTTACGTGTAACTGAACTGCAATCGTATCCATCATGTGCCTAACTTTGATTTGAAGCGTTTGCACTACGAGAGGACGGCACAGGTGTGAGGTATGAGTAGAGTTATTTTTACACTGAAAAACAATAAAAGCGTTTTGTACCCTCGGCCGCTGCTGTACTACTGTTATGCAAAATGAATCTTGTTTTTTGTCTTTGTCTTAAAGAGAAATAAAAACTTAAATTCACTCTTCAGTCTATGCCTCCTCCATGTTTTATCACAGCAGAATGAGAAGTTTTAATGTCAAGTGGAAAAGAGTTTGAACCAGAGGAGAGTTCAGTATGGAAGCCCTGAAAGGTCATTATCAAGTTCATTCACATTTTATTTTCTCAATTTGCTCCAGAGAAGCTCTTGTCCACATAATTTGCTGTTTCCTCAAGATGAAAACAGCAACAGAGAAAAAGAGCTAGAATAAACAGGAGAAGAATATTTCCAATCGTGATCTTTTAGGGCTTCTGTAGTTTTTAAAAAAAGAACCTAAAGAATTAAAATACACAGAAAACTGAGCACCAGGGTTTTATCATTATAACTGAGATAATAACACACATCAGTGAAAACCTGTGGAAACTCATTTCTACAAGAAAAAAAAAAAGAAATGTAGGCTTTGTTGAGATTTTTTTTGACCCCATTTTAGTGGGAAAAAATAAATAAATGAATAAAGAGATATTTAAAGGCCAATTATTAAAGATACTTATAGAGTTGACATTTTGAGATAAGTCGAAGTTTTGAGGTTTCGATTTTGAGCCAAAAAAATGAGAAAGTCCACCTTTTAAGATTAAGTCAAAATAATGAGATAAGCTGTAATTTTGAGGTAAAAAAAAAAAAAAAAAAAAAGCAATTTTGACACAAACAATCGAAATTTTGAGATGAATTGAAAATCTGAGATGAGAGGTCAAAATTTAGAGGTAAAATGGAAAATATTTAGGAAAGTAAATATGAGTTATGAAAACATTTTGGGACAAAAAGTTGCATTTTTAATTAAAAATCAAATTTTGACATGATTTATCTAAAGTTTGAGATATATATGAAAGTTTAAAGTTGATAGAGCAAAATTTTGAGGCTAGCAAAAAGATTTAGTTAGTCAACATTATGAGTTAAAGGCATCTTTTTTAAGAGTAAGTCAAATTTCTGAGGTATAAAAAAAGTCAAACTTAAAGGAAAAAAAGTAATTTTTTGAGAAAGTCTTGATAATGAGATAAGTAAAAATCTTAAGAAAAGTCAATTTTTTTAAAGAAGTTAAACTTTTAAAATTGTCTTAATTGTGAGAAAACACTGCTAATACTTAAGATAAAAGTCAAAATTATGAGGAAAACAAAAATTATGAGAAATCCTGTCAAAACTCTGTTAAAGGTGCCATATTAAACCTTTAAAAACAGTAACGAGTCATTTGATGCAGAAGTGTGATGTCCCAAAGTCATGAATGTGGCTGATTTTTCAGAAAAAAAAGCACTGGGATCATGAAATTAGGCCTTAAGAAAAAACTCCTCTTTTTCGCCGCATCTCTCAGCTGCTGTTTCAGCGTCTGTATTTGATTTGATTATGAAATGAGCTCTCGCTACTTCCGCCTCTTAATGGAAGTGCTTATGTCGACTCGACGGACTCGACTCAGACAGATCATCCAATCATCATGCAGAAGCCGAGCGTCCAAGCCCGCCCACTGCTACATATATCCATAGACTGTATAAAACATAACCCAGGAGAAGCTGGGCGTCTGATGGGCGGGACAAAGCCCAGGATTTATCCAATGACCGTCCAGTTTTCGCGCGGTAGAGCGTCCGTTTGTGTAAATCACTGTGGAGCTGTGTGGATGAATGAGAGGGAAGTCATGGCGGTTTCCTGTGATAAGAAGCTGATTCTGAACCAATGACTGTATATAGAATGGACAGCGTGCTTCCTCCTGTCACCATTCTACGTTTTTGAAGCCAAAAAACCCCGTTTTTCTAGCCGCCATTGTGCAGCCAGAGTCTGCGCAGTAGAGAATTTCTGGTGGAGCAGAGTAAAAAAGAGAAATAAAAACATTTATTTCTTCTTCTTTAGAAAGTTTAGTCTCATTTTGGCTCTTTCCCGAAGTTTCTTATATCCCCGATAAAAAACTGCTCACAAACGGCAGCTGTCAACTATCGTAAAACGAAACTTATATCACAGTTTTTAACGTCCAATAACTAATGAGAAACTAACTTCTCAGAAAAAAACACCAGAACACCATGCAGCCAAATGACATCGTCATACTACCTTAGCGTAAGGATGAGGAAATGTTTCTACGAGGTATTGTAATTTTTAAAAGTTTTCCCGGCTCATATCTGGAATACATGGGGAGGCGGGGCTTATGACCTATACTGCAGCCAGACACCAGGGGGCGGGGCATCTGCTGGAGGCTTCAGTTTGAGCCGAACGTCGTTACGTCCACTCATTATACAGTCTATGGTCTTGGTGTATTTTTAGTCAATGAAATATACACACAGCGCAACACATTTCACCGTTTTATCTTTTACATTTTTGGGGAAGCCGTGCAGTCTCAGCGTAATCGCCACTTCTATCTACAGATGTTCTGTGTGGAAAAACAGGCAAAGTCAATCGCATGAGCAAAGCTGATCAACTAACAGAGTGAAGACGTGGATTGTGTCTCTCATATGAGCTCTACAGCATGATCCATATAGAGTCTCCCTTCATGAATGTTCATCTTTGTAGAGCTGACAGAGTGAGCACATTATGATCATGTCAGCAGCAAAATAGAAGGTGAACTAAGACACAGAATTTAAGTAAGATCGGAGGAAGCTAAAGGAGGCAGGAGGAGGAGGAGGAGCAACTGGCAGACGTGGTTGCATCACTTTGTTTTGGTGTGTGCGTCTCCGGTGGTGACGTATACACCGGCTTGATTTCAGTACAGCTTCTTAAGGAGAGATTTTCAGAAAAAGGGGAGCTAGTGAAGAGAGGAGAGGATGGATTTTTTTTCAACATTAGGCGATGTTGAAGACACACCTGGGGACCCATATTTTTGTTAGTGACTCATTTAAAAGTGGATTTTGCGTAAAAGGGCACCTTTAAGAGGAAATTTTGTCAATTTTGCTCATATATTTGATTTTCCATCACAAAACTTTGAGCCTGTGGACAACAAAACCCCTCAATTAATGCAGTTTTTCATCATTATGTTTTAAGTAGAGGAAATAGGCCACTGTTTAAAGTTCAATCAGGAAGAAAAGAAGAAAAGAAGAAGAGTCCAGCAGAGACGTTGAATTCATGTTTTGTCACTTTTTAATGCACGATTCTACAGACGTGTGATCCTGCACAAAAAGTGTTTGAGCACTGCATCAAGAAAAAAACAAAAACAAACATACAATGTCAGAAAAATTGTATGATATTTACAATAGATGCATCACTATTACCACTTATACATTATGTACATATTAGTCTCTGCTTGAACTATGACAGTAGTTACAGAATGAAACCCCTACACACACGGGTCACTTCAGCTCTACAGGGAATAATTACAGTGCTCACAAAAACCACTGGACTACATTCACTCAACACAAGGTTAGGAGGATACACAAAGAGCAAAAGAGCAGTCGCTGCACCTGACGCACGTGTCACGGTCACATGCCACGGGGGGAAAAATGAGAGAGGAAAATAAAAGGTGCAGGTAATAGAATGAAAAATGTTGGGTTTATACAGAAACTCAGAAAGTGGCTTTGAGACACGATGCTGAAGCAAGCTGCCGTCTGATTGGGAGATGGAGCGACGCTTTGATGGAGAAATCTGAGGCACGGACTGTTAACAGCAGCAGCAGCAGCAGCAGCAGAAAACCACGTCATGGTGTGAAGAAATGATTATCAGTTAGAAGAAGAAATAAAACTTTTTAAGCTTCAGGCAAAAAGCTGAGCCTCGTACGGTGGCTGATTTTGGACATTTCAGACTCCAACCTGGCTTAGTCTGATGAATAAAAATAAAAACTCAAAATCTGCTGTTCATAAAAACATTGACTAACGCGGTGACACATTGGTGGAAAGTGTGTGTTTTGTGCGGCTGGTGACAAAGTCTTTGCTGTGCATTTCTAAAACAGGTTTCCAGAACTGAACAGGAAGTGTTTCTCTTTTTCGTTTCAAAATAAAAGCTGCAGATAAATCCTCCAAAAACCACATTTTGACTTTTGCGTTGGATTGTACCAAGTAGCACCAAAGTCTGAGGTGTCCTGAGAGTCCAAACAGGAGCAGTTATTGGAAAGAAACGACGGTTTAGAGAGGAAACGCCAAAGGAAACAGGAAGCTGGAGTCTTGAGGTGAAGAATTGGTCCATGACAGAGCTGGATGACTCTTGAATTTGATGATTGAAGCACCAAGAATGAACTGGATTCTAAGTTTGGGACTAGGAACAGGTGAAACAAACCTCCCTGTAGTGTTCTTACACCTGATGTTTCTCCATCGATTCTCCATTAGCAGCTCAGCACAGCGGGATCAGAAAAAATAAAATCTACTCGAATCTAAAGGTTTAAACTGAACTAAAGCAAAATAAGAGGTTGTAAAGAGTCTAAAGTTCAACCTACGGCTACAAAGAAGAATCAAAGAGGTCGTCGGAGGCAGATCCATAGTGTCTTGTGTCCATATTCCATCTGGTGTATATACACTATATATAAAAATAAAAACAATCCATTTGGCAACCTGTGGATGTCTGTTCCAGTATTCATCATTTTGGTCTTTGATATTCACACACACACATAGATTTAGAGCCATAAAACTGCTGTTCAGGAGCATCAAGCCTCTAACGGCGGAGCTTTCTTTTCCGCTAACTCTGACTTTCAAATAGAATTCAACAAAAACACAGCAGGAAAATTATAAAAAGAAAAAAAAAAAAAGGCAGTTTGGTGGGTGGAGAGTGAAGCGTCCTGACCTGTGCTCTCTCACTCTCTCTCTCTCTCGCCCTGACGCTTTGTGCTTTACCACAGATGCTTCGCCTCAGTGCAGACGAGTGAAATGGACCTGAAAATGTTCAAAAAAAAAAAAACGAGTGGAGGAGCTGGAGACGGCGGTGAGAGACCAGCAGCCTTCCCTGATAACAAACGTGTCCAGTGCCTTGTTTCTGTGGTTTAAAGAGGATGACAGAGGGGTCAAAGGTCACTTTAGGCCTCAGCAGCTTTCCTCCTGGAGCCCTTGGGTTTGGCCTCCCCCGCCCTCTTGGAGCCTTTAGGGGGACGCCCGCTGATGGCGGAGGTGGCGTTGCTCTGGGAGGCGGCGAGGACTCGCAACCGCGGCAGGACGAGTAGTACGAGGACTGTCGTGTCGACGGGGCACCCGCCGGTCCCTGCGTCGCGGGGGAGGACCACCCGGAACGTCTTTCTCAACCCCGTCTCGACCGTCTTCCGCAGGCTCAAGAAGGGCGTCTGTAGTGTCACCACGGTCCCCGTCAGGGTCGCCGGACTACCCTTTCCCTCAATATTAGGATGACAGTATAAATCAGCAGGTGCACGTGCGTCCTGAGCGTGTGGCGGTTTCTTACCAAAGGGTCTCTTGGTGAGGTTCAAGCAGGTCAGGTGATAGGCTTTAGTGCAGGCCTTCTTGTTACAGAGCACCAGCTGACCCCCGTCTCCACAGCGGAAACACTCGTCGTCAGACTTCTTCCCCTCCAGTTTTCTCCTCTTGTACTTTCTCTTCATCCTCTTCCCTTTTGGCTCAGCTGTATGACCGTTTGAGTTCTGTGAGAGACAAGAGCGCGTTAGAGTCAGTCTGTACTTTCAGCTGCACCGTCTGCACATGTGGTTATAATACTAATAATAATACATTTTATTTCAAAGCGCCTTTCAAGACACCCAAGGTTGCTTTACAAAGGGTAAAAACACAAAACAAAATAGAGTTAAAAACAGCAACATAAAAGCAGTAGAGTGAGGGACCATATGGAGCAGTTAAAGACAGTAGGTACTTTGAAACAGTTTTGAGTTATAGTTGTGTGTGTTATTCAAGAAGAATAACAACATAAATTATTCACAACAATTTCCCATCATCTACAAAAATGTGTTCCCTTTATCTTTCTTCACTTCACTTTTAACTCTGTTCTGATTTGTGTTTTATTTGACACAATGTAACCCCAGTTATTTTCAGAGGTATAAAAATTGCTATGCTCCTAAAATGCACCATGTGTAAGTTACCCAGAGTTGTACAGAGACACAGCAGACATTAGTGAGGCTAAAAAAAAAACAGGCTGTGCTGCTGCTGTAGCTCTGCATCTATGGTAAGTTTCAAAAGAGCCCTGAATAAATGATTCTACTGATGTATTTAAACAAGGATGACCTAAAGTAAAACCAGTAACAGTCATTGTCCCCTGCACTTCTCAAGAGTCATTTTGACTAATTGTTGTCCCCCCTGTTTTCATAACAATCTGACGTCCTTGTGCCACTTCCTACCAAAGAGTTGAAGTAATTAAGAGCGGGTACATCACCACATAGTTAGCACCACATACCAGAACCGTTCAACCAAGAAACTAGTACATCATAAAAAAAAAGACAAAAAAAAGAAAAACAGCTTGCACATTGGCCAAACACACTTGGAATTTGCCACAAAGTGAATCAAAATCAGCACAACTGGCTCACATCAGACTAAGACCCCTCCCTTTAAATTTTTTTTAAATAAATTTCATGGATCACAGAAATAACTTATTTTGGACCCAAAATGGCAAATTTGGCTGAAAGGTGACACGTTTGCCCCGGATTCAGACCCGAGCCTGTTGAACCAGGATTTCTAATGCTTTTTTTAATGGTGTAAAAGCCTGAGTGTAATGGGAGGTGGGGGGTGCACGTGGTTTTCTGGTCTTTCTGCAGCAAATTCTCAATGAACAGCAACTTTTAGCACTTCCACATAGGCTTCATTTTTCTAAAAACCATCTCAACCAGGTGATGCCTCTTGGTTACTACATGATGCACAGTTCTAGTGAGGCATGAAGAAGAAATAAACAGAAATAATAATAGATCTAACAATAAAAATAGGTAAAGTATTTAGGAATTTTCCTTAAGTTTCATTTGTTTACACCATAGACTATAATGAGTGGACGTAACGACGTTCGGCTCAAACTGAAGCCTCCAGCAGATGCCCCGCCCCCTGGTGTCTGGCTGCAGTATAGGTCATAAGCCCCGCCCCCTGGTGTCTGGCTGCAGTATAGGTCATAAGCCCCGCCTCCCCACGTATTCCAGATATGAGCCGGGAAAACTTTAAAAAATTACGATACCTCGTAGAAACGTTTCTCTCATCCTTACGCTAAGGTAGTATGACGATGTCATTTGGCTGCATGGTGTTCAGGTGTTTTTTTTCCTGAGAAGTTAGTTTCTCATTAGTTATTGGACGTTAAAAACCGCAATATAAGTTTTGTTTTACGATAGTTGACAGCTGCCGTTCGTGAGCAGTTTTTATCGGGGATATAAGAAACTTTGGGAAAGAGCCAAAAGGAGACTAAACCTTCTGAAGAAGAAGGAATAAATATTTTTATTTCTCTTTTTTACTTGGCTCCACCGGAAATTCTCTACTGCGCAGACTCTGGCTGCACAATGGCGGCTAGAGAAACGTTTTTTTTGGCTTCAAAATCGTAGAACGGTGACAGGCGGAAGCACGCTGTCCATTCTATATACAGTCATTGGTTTACACACAGCATCCAAACTTGTCTCCGCCTCTGTGGCACAGCGTCTCTGACCGTAGCCAATAGCATGGCTAACAGTTGTAGCTTCGTAAACACACCATAGACAGTAAAACTAGCCCTGCTCGAACCTGCAGCATCACGTGAGAGAAACTCAAGAGCCGTACACCTGACTTCCTGCAGGTGAATGAGATACACTGCTTATATCTTATCATTCTTTCTCTGTGTCAAGGCCGCTAGAGTAGCTGCTCAGGATAGCTTCTCTCACTCGCTATCATCAACACACAAAGTCACATGCACACTGGGTGCACCATGATTTGCTGGTCATCACCCATGAAAACTCCTGCTCTCCACCCAAAAAAGTCTCAAGTCAACCAAAACATAAAAAAACAGGCGAGGAGGGGTCTAGGAGTGAGTGAGATAAATTCAAACACTGACGCACATTTAGAGGCCAAGAGATGAGGACTGAGCAGGATTATTCCAGTAAAAATTAGCATCTCTTTTTTAAGGAAATCTGCATTTTTCACCTTTAAGTTGATTCTTCTCACCTTTGGCCGATCGCCAAGAAAGCCGCTGCAGTTTGGGGCATCGCAGCGACAAACAGTCTTCTCATTCCCGAGGCAATCCAGGTTGTAGTTAAAGGTCAGCTCAGTGCCTGTGATTGGAAACAACAGAGAGAGGGTTGAAGAAGTCGAGCAGCTGAGAAACAACTAAAAAGAAGAAATGTGTGACTGATCATTAGAGTCTGACCTGCTGGGATGTCACAAACAGCAAACAGACCGACCCTGGTGTCACCGTTCACCGTCCACTTCTGCGTCTCACAGTTGGGCTGGCAGCTGTGGTTCATGAAGCGAGAGTAGTTTCCCTTAGGGCCGGCGTCGATGATGCGGTCCTGAATCCATCAAGAAAAGCTCTAAGTTTGTTGTCGTTTATTAGTTATACTTTTTGAATGAGGTCAAAACGTGTGACTGTTTGTAGTATTGACTACTGTAATGTCACAGGCATCTGTGATGCAACATTCCCAATGCAATACCAGTCTGTTTCTGTGGCTCCCAGTGGAAACAGGGCTGCTGATGGGAGAGCAGCGCCCCCACACACTGACGAGCAAAAATCTGTACACGGGTCAATAACAAAAAGAGGGTCTAAAAACGTATTTTTAAAAAGTTCTTTGAAAGTGGATAAAAAACATTTCTGAGAGAAGGATTATGTTTTCTAACAGATTTCAGTAGTTGACCAACATTTCAAAGTTTTTAGGTTCATAATTTTTTAGTATTTTTAATTTGAGCACCCAAAAATGTCAGGTGGTGCAACCAAATATATATGAAAATATATTTATATGTTCCTGTTATTTTTTCTGTGTGAAATTATTGGCAAGCATCTCTCAAGTGTCTGTAATGACTCATACATTTTCATTTTGTGTTTCATTTCTTTTATTTGTGAATAAGATAAATAATTTGATGTTAAAATAACATTTCACATTATTACATTGGTTGTACCACCTGACAATGGAAATTGTTCCAGTCACCAATGAAGTGAAAAAACCTTTTTTTTATCAGTATTTCAGAGAAATCTACAAACTTTTCCACTTGGTCACAAATGTCATTTGGGCTCCTCTGGCTGATGCAGTTTCCTGTTTCCTGTTTTATTCTCTTCACTTAGAAATAAAAGTCTTATGTTACGGTTTCACCACCCTGACATTTGACAAGGTGAAAAGTACGGGACAAAAGTTTTTTTAATTTCTTAACAGCTTTAAAATTCTTTTTATTTGCAAAGAATATTTTATTTAAAAAGGTTCAAGCATAAAATAATGCCACTGTATTTTTAATTTCCATTTACAAGAACTGACATTCAATTTTTAGAGTTTAATTACTGTGGATACTTGTCAGGACGGTTGCACCACCTGACATTTTGGGGGTTTGAGGAACCAAAACACAAAAAAACATGTTATATTTTAATAGTTTAAAGATGTGTTCAAATAACACAGGTTTCATAGAATAAAGAAATACATGTGATGAAATACTCAATTCATGATGGAAGGAAATATTGCACTCGGACACTAAAAAGGGACGTCACTTGACCCACATATATCAGAGCCGCACTGACCTTATCGATGGTGAGCATGTAGAAATCTGTAATGTTGTTTTCATGGGCGTATTTGATCCTCGCCCTGCACTCCTCCTCGTCTATCAGCTCACCGATGTATTCGTTCACAAACTCGCCCTGTTAAAGACAGAAATAAACATCAGACCAGGTTCAGAACTGTTTCTTTAACGCTCCGTGCTCGTCTCCTCCTCCTCTTCACCTTCTTGATGTCCCTGAGCGCCACCAGGCCCCAGCCCTTCCCGGGTGTCTTAATGATTTTGGTCTCTGGGTAGAGGCGTTGGGTGAAGTCCTGGTTGCAGCAGCGCTCGCCGCTGGGACACACCTCAGGGTGACACTCGTACTGCAGCATGCGGTTCAGACACTCGGACTCAAATCCGCACGGCCGCTCCACTGAGGGTTTGCAGTTACACTTGGGGATCTCAGAGATGTCGGCGGTGTACACCTGGACTCTACCCACAGGTTTGTTGACCTGGATGAAAGACAAACATAACGTTAGACAGAGACACATCAGCATTGCTTTGTATTTTTCCAATAAGACTCTGAAAGTGAGATTTCAAACCTTGATAAATTTATACGGAGGTGGTTTTCGGCTGTACTCTTGTGCTTCTTTAGCTTCTCGTTTCATTTTGATCTCTTTGAACCGAGCTTCGGCCTCCAACAGAGCTGAGGAGACAAAACAGCACAAAGGCTTGGTGAGAAACTCTCCTTGATGACTTCTGAAGACCCCCCCTCTATCATGTTTGTATTCCCTGCTCACCGTTCTTGAAGACTTTCCCGATGCCGGTCCTCTGGTGCTTGCTGCCCCGGTCTCCCTCCATGTACGGAAACACTCGGCCCTGGTGTGTCCAGAAATAGTCTTTGGAGCCGAAGAAGAAAACGGGGAACTCTCCGATCTCGTGTCGGAGGTGCTGGATGTTGGTGGGGATGTTTCTGGGGTGGTGGATCTCTGCGGGCCACCATCTGAGGAGCAGAAATATAGGAATGAGTTTGAGAAGGAAACAGACTCTCACCTACTTACCTCTGTCTCTCTCTGCCTCCGAGAACACCATTTACATTTGCAAGAAGTCTTAATCATGTTGATATCTACAATATTTCCTTACAGTGATTCTTCTCACATCAGGTCAGACTTTTTAATAACACGCTCCTGCACAAAAGATCATCATTTAAGTTTCCCTCCACAACCAAATAATATCACAGGATGTTTATAACACCTGTGAACATGCTGCACCCCTCCAGCCTGCGCCTGCGCACCAGAGCCATAGAGACGGTGGTTCACACAGTGGCTCACAGAATTTGTCCTCCTGCGTTTTGTCTTTTTTATAGGCTTGAATAATCTCTTTCCAGAGACAAGAATCACTCAGAAATAATGTTTAGAGGCATTTCTAGACCTAGAACAATTAATTAATCGGTGCATCGAAATATTACCCTGCACAAATTAATATCAGTCCGGCAAATCAGCCGTCAGTGGCTCATCCTCATTGGCATTCGAGAGCTCAGGCTGTGTGAACGCTCTGATTAAAAGAGTGGAAGCGAAGCACAGCGCCGAAGTTCTGCAGCACAAACACTTTGTGTGTAAATTGGGGTTAGAGGGATGATAAATGTCCTGAGTGCTGTCTTAATCTTAATAAAGTTTAAACTGAAAGTGTAGGCTACACAGTGCGCCTACGCAGCTAGTTCAGGAGTTTCTGATCAAGCTGGGAAACACACAGTTTTTGAAATGACCACAGTAATTGTTATTGTCAGCATTTTTCATGAGGTTTACCGTTACATTCCTATTTAGCTCTATCAGTAAGTGGGTGCGGACAGGCTACAGAGACTGAATTTAAAGTCTTGAATACATACCTAATAATATACTGTATACCTTTGGTTATGGATATTGCGCTTGCAAATATCACAATGACGATACTGAAACGATATATTGTGCAGTCTTAGGAGGAAATTAGACGAGAACAAACCCCACCAGGTTTGTGTTTCTCTGACCTGTACGTCCCCAGCTTGACCCAGATGATGTCTCTGTATTTGGGTTTCTTTCCAGCCCGACAGTCGTTGCAGAACCAGCTCCCATCAGGCATTGCGATGTTCAGGCAATCGGGGTGAAAAGCTGCCGGGCAGGACTCACAACACAGCAGCTGCCCTCCTGAAACACACACACACACACACACACACAGGACAGAGAAATTCAATTTAAGCTCTAACAGCTTTACAGACGAAGTGAATCAACTTCCACTGAGTCATCACACACAGAGCGATAAAAACAAGCAACAACAGACCCTGATGTTCACGCCAACTCATCTAACAACCCACACACACACACACCTACACACACAGCCTGTTGTTCTCCAGTCTCACATGTGGACACAGGAACTGTTGCAGCGTCTCAGAAGGATTTCAATTAGATGTTGCGTCATTGTCAAAACTTGAGTGAAATGTTTCTGATTGATCATCTTCTTTAGAGTTTAAAAAGATCATTTCTGACTAGACCTGAAATTTAAAAGTTCTAAAATATTCCTCAAGAGCAATCAAACAAATCTCTCCTTGTGTTTTATAGCCTTTATGAAATACAGCATCAAATTCTTGAGGTGAGAGAGTTGAAACCATGGCTTTGTTACATTTCTAGGTGTTTGCTTGCAGCCAAATTGAACCAATTTCACTCCTTAAGAGCTAACGAGCATCTGGATCGCTGTGGTTTTAACCTCTGCTTCCAGGAAACCATGTGGAGAAGAGTCTGGGACTCAGGATTCCAGTTTTTCCTCACAGGTCAGAGTACTTCGGCTGGGTTAAGAGCAGAGACTGATCACTCTTTTCTAAGAAATAATGATGAGCAGCAAGAATCAAAGCTAGAGAAAAATATCAGCGAGGAACCAAACATTTCAAAACTTTAAAGAAAAAGTTCGGAAATGTGTTCGGTAGGTTATTTCTTTGTTGTAATAATTCTTCTTTGTATAATCTTGCACTGTAACTGCATGATTGTCTTTTTGAATGCATCAGTGAGATTAGTAGCAGAGCTGAGTATGTGAAGGATGAGTCATGGTGAGTGGTGTAGGGAAAATGTGCGAATGCCAAACATGATTCTATCATTCATCTCATTCCCATTAGATCTAGAGTTGCGCAAAACCTAAATATTACATTAAAAAGGGGAAATGAAAACACCAAAACTTGCAAAAATATCTCGATAAAAAGTTTTTACGCTCTCATGAGGTGGTTTTACAGAAGTTTTGATCATGAAGTTTACTGCAGTTAATCGCAAAAGTGCAATGGAAACTTATTTTCCGCACAAACACGTCACCTGACATGAATAACAAACACAGTGAACTCCCCCGGCCACGATCCTCTCCCAGGAGTCACTGCTGCTACACATGCGGACTCTGGTGTTCGTATTTGAATGCCCTCTACCTTCATCTGTTGACAACATCAGTAACAATGGTAAAGACAATTTAGATCCAAAAATGTTTGTGGTATCTATGGTTGCCACCGGTTACAATCCTCCTTCCTTCTTCCTCAAAATGAACCTCGCAGGATGAAATTTTACTCTTGTTGTAATGTAAACACCACTTTATGGAGGCCCGTGTGATTAAGCTGCAGAGATGGCATCCCAAGAAGTAGACACCCAGGAAAGATCCACTAAACAAGAGTCAACTGTAGAGGAAACTTTTTGGCATTGGCAGAGAAGAATTAGCAATTTCTTATGGGCAAAACTCACAAACTTATGTTCCCAACAAATGTGTCAGCATTCAAGAAGTTCACATATTTTCCCACGGTATAAGATTTGTTTCCCAGAAGCATTTTTGCAACATGATCTGTGAAGCACAGATTTCTTTTTGTGGTAAGTTTATCTGTCTGTGCGGCAAACCTTTGGAGCAGACGAA
>RPOG01005930.1:0-27757 GCA_008086565.1 Thalassoma bifasciatum
ATGTTTTTAAACTTGACACTTCATCGACGTCATCCTTCCTGATCAAAACAAAAACACAGAAGCATTTCTGTTCTTAAAAATCTGTTTACATGAACATTTCAAACAGCTTAAACATATATTCATGCATTTGTAGTGACATAAAGTGTCTTTTCCACCATCAGTCTGTGTGTGTGTTGGTACGTTTATCCACCTGGCATCAATTTAAGGCACGCCACATCTTCAGCGGCGTCTGAAGGCACGTGAGATCCTCCAGGCGTTTGGTTCCTCGTATCGGTTGTAAAGAGGTTCCAGTTTCTGCATCCTCTTCTGCCGGCTGAGACGAGTCGGGTCCCCGACTCTGTAGAACGCCGGGGCGAACTCGACCAGCCAGCGAGGGTCGATGGTGGTGACCTCACGCATGTACTCTTTGGTGGTCAGGACCAACTCGTGGTACACGAGCCTGGAGGAGGCAGAGAGGAGAGAAAAACGGTTTAATTAAAGCTGAAATGAGGAATATCTTCATTAACAATAATCACTGACAGAGGAGGAAGTCATTATGATTCAATCTACAGAAAAAGACTCCTGGTTGTGTCCTACCAGTGCTCATCTACCAACTCCAACCTCACCAAGCAGAGCAAACGTAACCTGGCTCTTTATTTTATTGATAGACTCTCAGGTTTGAACTGCTGCATGCACAGCAAAAACTGAAATCTCAGCAAGTCATTATGTCTTATTTTTAGTCAAATTTGTCTTACTATTCTTGATCTGAGCCACATTTACTAGACAAGGTCATAAAAATGTCTTATCTCAAGTTTTTTAAAGACAAAAATGAGGTGTAAATTGCTTGTAGCAAGTAAAAAAAAAAATCTGCCAATGGGATAAGATAAAAGATTCTTGTTTTAAGACATCTTTCTAATTTCAAGAAACTTCCCGGGAGAATTCGTCTTATCCCATTGGCAGATTTTTTTTAACTTGTTACAAGCAATTTACATCTCATTTTTGTCTTAAAAAAATTGAAATAAGACATTTTTATGACCTGGTCTGGTGAATGTGGCTCAAATTAAGAACAATAAGATAATTTTTACTACAAATAAGACAGAATGACTTGCTTAGATTCCCGTTTTTGCAGTGTGTGGACAGGAATCAACATTAGCACAAACACATTAGCTCCTGTTTTAGCCTTTAGCCTGTGCTCTATCTCTCCCCTGTTCTTCTGTCTCTTTTCCATCATTTCTACTAAATAAATTACAGAAATCATTTCCAGGTGAGAAAAATACTGATCTCTCTCTCATTGATAAACTTCATCAGCCAGCACAGTGTTTTCTTATAGACTTCTATTCACTGTGAATCAATCTGGTCCTGTCTGACTTGATCATGAAGCTGAGAAAAAGCATTTAGAAATAAGATATATTTCATTCTAAGTTGTGGATTATAATTTGACAAATATCTAAAAACGTGATGTTAAGAAAATCCTGACAGGAACTTTAAATCAAAGGTGCAGTTTATGCAGGATTTGATTTGCAAAGACAACAGTTAAAACTTCCACAATAACTTCCACAAAAACTAATAACTGCAGCACATTTACAGATGAAAACCTGAGAAGTTGATGCACTCAGTAACTCTTCCTCATCACTTCATCCTGAGTGTGTTTAAAAAGCAGACTCACCATTCAGGCTGTCTGTTGAAGAGCGTGCTGGAGGGGTGCAGGTACACCACCTGCTGGTCCACTACGGTACGGTATCCATCATGGGGGTGTTTCCTGGCAGCGTTCCTGAAGAAGCCGCTGCAGATCGCCTTCTGCACCCGCATCATAGCTTTACCACAAGAAACTACGTCCAGCTTGTGTCTGAGGAAGATTCATGATGATTAATAATCTAACACTGCTCTTCAGATTAGACTTTTTATCTAAAATAACGCAGGTTTTCCACACAGGATGATGTTGATGAAACCCCACCTGTCCATGATGCTCAGCATCTGTTTGCGGATGTCCTGCGCTCTCTTTAAGGAGCGAGCCTGGATGAAGTTCTCGAAGCACCAGGGGTTGGAGAACTTGTTGTTCTTCCAGGAGTTGTAGACGGCCAACAGAGTGAGGTGATCTCCCTCCAGCTGGAAGAACTTTGTCTTCTTCTGATCAGCGAGCGCCTGTTTGTCCTGGAGAGAAAGAGTTTTGTTTGTAAGTATTGAGGCTGTTATTTATTGTCTCTGAATATCAGATGTGACGTTCACACACCTTTGGTCTGTAGAAGATGTTTTGAACAGACAACATGGAGACGATGGTGAGCATCTCTTCACTGCAGCCGAGGTGGACGGACATGATCAACATCTTACACAGCATGGGCTCCAGAGGAAACTCAGCCATCTACAAAACAAGATACACACTTATATAAAAAGATATTTGATCAAGGGCTGAACAATTTGTAGATATAATCAAATTACGATTATTATTTCCTATATTGAAGTTGTGATTTTTTATGTGATAATTTCCAGGTTCCCATCTCATATATTTTTAAACAAACACATTGTAGAACACGAACAGTTTCATTAATTACAGCACAACAACAACCTACTACCACTACAACTGGGACTGATTTCTACACATTTAACTCACTTTTACCTTCTTTTTTGCCACTTTTGGACCATTTTTTGATACTTGCTCCCTATTTTCCAGGTTCACTCCCAATTTTTGACACTTTTCACTCTTTTCGGCCTCTTATGGGCCATTTTTTGATAAATTATTGACGAAGTGTAATCCTAACTTTCTTGCCATTTTATTGCTTTTGGCCATTTTTACCACTTTTTTCACCAATTTTTGCTACTTTCTGAATTTTTCAGTTTCCTCAAAAAAAAATTCTTGATACTTTCTGTTGCTTTTTGGCCATTTTAGTCACTGTTCACTCTTTTTTTGCCACTTTTGGACCATTTTTTGCTACTTTTTGAGTATTTCCAGGTTTTGTTCCAAAAAAAAAAATTTTTTTTTGCAATTTTGGCAATCTTTACTACCTCAAATGAAGTTTTATTGCTTCTCTTTGCTGTTTTACCACTTTTTCCCCACTTAGATTGTTTCTTTTGTAAAGGTAGTTTTTAACAGTTTGTCTCTTTGGTTGAGTAACCCTGGTGCAAAAACTGTAGCTGATACTTTAACACATTTAAGGTTATAGGCACGGTCTGCAACTGGAACATTGCTACGGGACATATTGCAATTTAATCTAATTTGCGATGAATTGCCCAGCCTGAATTTAAAGGTTTGAATGCACAAACTGTCTGAATCCTCACCCGTCTCCCTAGTCGTGTGAGTAAACCTTCATCATCCAGAGCTCCCAGAGTGTAGAGCTGCTCCATGGCTGTGATCAGAGTCTCCATGGGAGGAGCGTCCATGAAGTCGAATGCCAGCAGGTCGTTGATGCCCATGGCCTGGAGAGAAAAGGAGGAAAAATGACTCTAGTAGCAGTAAAAGTGCATGAAAAAACATAAAACTTAAAGACATCAAAGTGCAGCAGCAGTGAAGCAGCTAATACAAAAAACATCTCTTTGTTTGTTTCACTCTAACTGGAGTCTCCTTTTGTTTTCTGTGTTGCTTCTCTTGCCCATTTCTCCCATACAAAATAACTTTACTTTGATTACACCAACACTGAGGTTTTATGTTGCTTCCTTTCACCCTCACAACCAGGTCAATGAAGATCAAACTGTGGAATACTTTTTTTATGGTAGAAAAAGTGAGATCCTCACCTTCAGAGAGAGCACGGTGCTGGCCAGGTTGGTCCTCTGGATCTCAGGAACGTTGGACACCAGCATCTCGTCTCTGTAAGCTCTCTCTGTGTAGAGTCTGTAACACTTCCCTGGACCTGTTCTCCCAGCTCGACCTGACCTCTGCTTGGCTTGGGCCTAACAACAAATAAACAAAATTAAAAAAGAGTTCATGAATGAAACCGTGAGTCTCCAAAGGGAGGAAAATGATACGAGTTCATGTTTAAATGATGATGTCACCTGTGAGATGGGAGTCACCACCAACTGGTCGATACCAGACTTGGAATTATAAACAATCTGTTTGACAAAGCCAGGGTCGACTACGTAGTAAATCCCATCAATGGTTAGAGACGTTTCTGCGATGTTTGTAGCAATAATGACCTGAGGAAAACCAGAAAGAACATGGCTTAGGATTTTTTCTGCACTCATAAAAAAAAGAATCCCTAAAGCATCGTGGTCCCACCCATAGTCACAGACTGGCTAACTAGGATGCAGATCATTTATTACAGCAGCTTGTAGGACAGTATCAACTCTTTTAAGACCTTTGAGTGATTTACTTAAGACCAGAATATATCATTTTAATGAATAAATGACTTTTTAAGACTATCAAGGATGTGCGGGAACCTTGTCATGGTTAATAAATAACAGCCTGCACCTTCTCTCATTACATGTTGAAGCCTAAAAATGATGCTTTTGGTCATTTTTATCATTTCTCTGACTTTAATACTTCGATAAAATCAGGTAACTCTTAGGTGTTTGTACCTTTCTGCTGCCTGGAGGAGCAGGGTCAAAGATCCTGGTCTGCATCTCGCTGGGCAGAGCTGAATAAACGGGCAGAATGATGAGTTCAGGAACATCAGGCCCCAGAGACTTCATCCTCTCATACAGGATCTCACAGGCCGTGTCGATCTCCTCCTGACCCGTCAGAAACACCAGGATGTCGCCTGGAGAAAGACACGGGTAGAAAGTTCATGTTTGGATTCTTGTTGACGCTGAAGTTGAAAAACTGGATCCAGAGCTGGTACCTGGTGGCTCTGTGAGGTGAATCTGCATGGCAGTGATGAGGCTGGCGTCCAGGTAATCTGTCTCAGGCTCTTTGGTGTAAAGAACCTCCACTGGGAAAGTTCTTCCTGGGATGGTGAAGATGGGAGCTTCAAAGAAATACTGGGAGAACTTCACAGCGTCGAGCGTCGCCGAAGAGACGATTAACTTCATGTCTTTACGCTTCAGTATGGTCTAGAAGAGATGGAGAGATGGTTACTGAACGACATGAAGCTGTGACGAGGATATTTGAGGGTTAATAAACGGTAAAATACCTTCTTGAGGAGGCCAAAGAGAACATCAGTGTGGATCGTCCTCTCGTGAGCCTCATCCAGCATGATGAGAGCGTACTGACTCATATCAGGGTCGATCAAACACTCTCTCTGCAGCATACCGTGAGTCATGTACTTTATAACAGTCTCTGTGCAGGTGCAGTCCTCAAAACGGATCGTGTAGCCAACCTGGGGTGAAGGTAAAAAGATGAACTTGAATAATTTCTTTCAAAGAGCTCTGATGGAAAGGTTCCAAAAATAGAGGAGATATTCTATGAGCTTTAAAACCCCAAATGAAAGGCAGGATTATTGAATCTAATGATTTGAAAAAAGATTTCCTCAGAAAGATAGACAAATTTTGAAAAAGGTACAAAAATCTCGGGGGTGAAACCATTTTGATAGCATTTATGCGACCCATCATAGAAAGAGGGAGAGTGCGCCACTTGTCGATGTCTCTTTTTAATTTCTCAACCCCTTCCATAAAGTTATATTTAAATATTAATTTTGTCTCTCTTGGTAAAATTACTCCAAGATACTTAAGTTTATCTGTAATTTTAAAGGGAAGATTATGTAAGAATTTTGAGTCAAGTTCGGCACCAAAGGACAAAAATTCACTCTTTTGCCAGTTAATTGTGTAACCCGATACTTCACCAAATGACTTTATAAGATCAAGTAAAGCTGGAACCGACTGCTCGGGTTGTGAAAGAAAAATTACGACATCATCTGCATATAAGGAGAGGTGATGGTCCACATTCCCCAGCTGTATAGGCTGAATAAGAGAGTGCTTTCTAATACTAATGGCGAGAGCTTCTATTGCAATAGCGAATAGCAGGGGGCTAAGGGGGCACCCCTGTCTTGTCCCGCGATGTATTAGAAACAAATTTGATTTTTCCCTATTGGTAAGAATGGAAGAAGATGGGTGGTCATATAATAACTGAATCCAAGAAACAAACCTAGTACCAAATCCAAACCCTTCAAGTGTTTTCAACATATATCCCCACTCCAACTGCAAAAACCGAGGAGATGATTCACCTCTTGACCCAGACGACAGCCGTACTCCTCAGAGACTCTCTTAGCCACTGACATGGCGGCTACACGTCGAGGCTGCGTACAGCCGATCTTCCCCCGTGCGGTGTAACCGGCTTCTGCCAGGTACTGAGTGATCTGTGTGGTTTTACCGGAGCCGGTTTCTCCAACGACAATCAGGATCTGGTTATCATGGACGGCCTGTTGAGAGAGAAAAAGAGTCATAAACCGTAATGTTCTGAATATAAGACTGTGTTTTTTTCCCTGAGAAATTACAGGTAACTGACACACTAGGCTTCTGTTTCCCTTTCTCCTCTATCTGTCAGTCTAACTTTTATCTTAATGCACTATTAAAGTTATTAACCATGATCCTCTGGGAGTCTCTGAGCTTGTTTGTAGGTTCATCTGGATTGTTGCTGTGGATCTACCAGCTGATGTGAGACGACCTGACTCCAGCTGCTGTGGCTTTGACAGTTCTCCAATTTTTCTTCTCTCTCTCTCTCTCTCTCTCACCCCAACACAGTCGAAGCAGATCTCTGTCTAACATGAGTCTCCAAGACAGGCTCCAAAGACGGGCAATTTCCCTTCAAAAAGGAACGGTGACATTGAAACGATTTTCGACGACGTTTCACGAAGTGAGTACCACCTAGTTCTACTCTATTCTAAGGAATAGGACAGAACTACAACCCAGAGACAATTATTTTATTGATTTATGAGATTGTAATTGTCCATTCAACCTGCTAATGTTTTGTTAAGTGTCTTGAAATAACGTTTGTTATGATTTGGCGCTATATAAATAAAGATTGATTGATTGATTGAGGTAACATAATAAACGCAGGGAAGGAGGGAGGAGGGGTCTGGGAGTGCTTAAAAAGTTTTTCTTGCTTGTATTCATCAGTGTTCTTCATGGGAAAACAGAATTTTCTCATCAAATTAGGGCTGAACCATTTGCAAAAATAATCTATTTCCTCTATGTTGCAACTTCAATTTGTTGTGGAATCATATTTAGGTTCCCCACCTAATATGTTGTTAGACAAACACATGCAAAAAAAAAAAATCAGTTTTCCATAAAAAAGCATCATACTTGATAAATAAAACTAGAATTAAATAACTTTAAAAAGAGCCGTTTTGATTCATATGGTAAAACTGTAATCACTTGCTATATTGAAAGGGCTGAGTTTTTCTTCTAATTATCTTTTTGAACAAGAAAAACATATATGAGGAAAGAAAGGATTTCTGTTTTGAAAGAAATCCACATTTTTTTGTCCATTTTAGTCACTTTTCACACCCATTTAGTTGCTTCTGGACCTATTTTTCTCAGACTTTTCCCTTGACTTTCACCACTTTTCACCCATTAATGTTGCATTTCGACCATTTTCGCCACCACAGATACCACAGATACTTATTTTTATCGCTACTCCATGCTGTTTTAGCCATTTTTTACCACTTGGTGTTTTTTCCCTGTCAAATGAAGTTTTCAACATCTACTGCAAAAACATGCATATTCTAACAAATCTGAAATAAAAGAAATAAAACACTGTCTGCCATTAGAATATTGCAGCAGGTCATGTTGTGATTTGATCTAATTTAGAAATAATTGACCAACCCTACATTAAATAGCCTTTTTACCAAAAATCTGTCATGCAAAGAGGGAGTTGTTTTATATTCGGGATCGTCTCTGTGACCTCTTGTTACTATGAATCTCTGCTCTTATTTGTCGTCGTGATCTTTCCCCTGCACACCTGAACCAGCTGCTCCTTCAGCTTGAAAATGGGCAGACTCTCTCTCTGCTGCAGGATGGAGAGCTCTGTCTTCTTCCCGTACGACACCTGGTTCCCTCCAAAGGCGTATCTCTTCCACTCGGGGAGATCCAGAGGCATCGCTCCAATGCCTCTCATGTTGGCAGCGATCTGCCTTCCTTCATCTGCACAGAGGAGGAGGAGGAGAAGGAGGAAGGAGCCGTGATGTTAGATCCACACTGACCTCCAACAATCCACTATTTCATTTAAGAGAGATGAACTGCACTGATAATGAATTTTCCTGTATTTAACTGAGTCAGAGGTAGGAACTGGGTCGGGAGGAACTTGTTCCGCCTCCGTTATCCCTCCAGGCTGAGGAAGACTGAGTCACAGTGCATTATGATATTATGTGTGCGAGCTCAGAGGGAAGCTAGATAAGCATCTGCAGTCATGGCCCAGAAACAGAGTAACACTGTTATGAGCCTGGCACAAAACAGACGCAACAATGTGATTTCCTAAACTTCAAATCTGGGCCACAAATGTGTTTNAAAAAAAAAAAAAGTGAAAAAAGTGACAAAAAACAGTGGAAAGAGGCAAAAATGGCCAAAAAGCAACAAAAGTTAGCAAGAAAAATGGGTTTTAACTTGGAAAATAGTTAGTTTGTTGAAAGAAGTGGCAAAAAATAGTGTTCAGTGTTTAAAATAGGCAAAAATTGGCAAGAAAATAGGGAATGAACCTGGAAAATAGTGAGAAAGTATCAAAAACTGGTCAAGAAGTCGGAAAAAAGAGTGAAATTTGACTAAATTATTATATTATATTTGAATTCAGTTGACCCTGCTCAACTGAAGAGACAAACTGTTAACTAGTAAAAGGCAAAAAAAAAGCATAGAGTAGCGATAAAACTTAGATAGAGGTAGTAAAAATTGCAAAAAAAAAGCAGCAAAAATTGGCATTTAAATTGGGATAAAACATGGAAATACTCAAAAAGTAGCAAACAATGGTTCTAAAGTAACCAAAAAAAAGAGTCAACAGTGACTAAAATGGCCAAAAAGCAACAAAAATGTGCAAGAAAATTTTGGAGAAAATGTGAAAAATTTCGGAAAGTAGGAAAAAAATGGTGCAAAAAGTGATGAAAAACAGTGAAAAGC
This sequence comes from Thalassoma bifasciatum, assembly GCA_008086565.1. Taxonomy (NCBI): domain Eukaryota; kingdom Metazoa; phylum Chordata; class Actinopteri; order Labriformes; family Labridae; genus Thalassoma; species Thalassoma bifasciatum. The sequence goes on from RPOG01005930.1 coordinate 8,950, forward strand.
AGTAAAAATGGCCAAAGTCATCAAATATGGCAAGAAAAGAAGGGAGTAAACTCAGAAAATAGTTAGTTTTTTGCAAAAGAAAATGGTGCAAAAGTGGCAAAAGAGAGTGATAAGTGTCAAAAATTGGCAAGAAAATTAGGAGTGATCCTGGAAAATAGTGAGAAAGTATCAAAAAGTGGCAAAAAAAGAAGGTAAAAGTGGTTTATATGTGTAAAAATCAGTCCCAGTTGCAGTGGTAATGGGTTGTTGTTGTTGTTGTGCTGCAATTAATGTAACTGATCATGTTCTACAATGTCTTTTTTTGAAAACATAGAAGTTGGGAACCTAGAAATAATCACACCAAAAATTCACAATTGCAATATAAGAAATAATTACAAGTAGATTATTTTTGCTAATCCTGACCTTCACTATTTTGACTGGGCTCATGTTCATGGTGTATTTAGTTTGTCCTCTCAGGAACGGCGGCTCTTCTTCAACCAGATCAATGTCCAGGTCTTCATCTGAAGAGTAAGAGTAAGAAAATAAAGCTTCTGTAAACAGGAACATTCATTTAGTTAAAGTAGAGAACGGAAAAACATTTAGAGTCTCACCTTCTTCGTCTTCAATTTTAGGAAGGATTCCCGTCTCCTCGTCAAATTCAGGGAACTCTTCTTTGGGGAGCACGTTGGCTGCGATCATCTGAGAGAAGGAAATTCAGAATGTGATGAATAAAACAGGAAGTGAAGAGTTAACTCACATAGAGAGCGTTAAGTTCTTAATTGGATGTGCACCTGTTTGATCTCCCATTTCTCCAGGTCAGTGATCTTGGTGAGCCGTTTGCGCTCTGATGTGTTCTCCTCTAGTTCCAGTATGCAGGCTTCAACAGGGCGGTCAGGGTTCCTCATGGCCTCCTCTCCAGCTCCAGATGCTGCTCCAGCGTCTGAGTGTCTTTTCCTGTTTGGGTTCAGGTCCTCGCCAGTCTCCTGATCCACGTCCTGGAGGGAGAGTCAGACCAACAATTCATGATCTTTGCTTCTTTGCAGCGTAAAAACTGACTCTCATCATCGTTTAAACCCGTCTCACCTTCATGCTGAGACTGGCTTTGGTTCCAGTGAACGAAAGAACTTTGACCTTCACTTTTTGACTTTTGGTGACCACGTCAGCCACGTTAGCGATGCGTCCTTCTTTACGCAGCTCAGAAATGTGGACCAGGCCTTCCCAGCGCTTTCTGCGAAATGTAACAGGTAAGAACAATATTATGGAAGCCCATTTCAGCCAGTTCAGAAGATAAAGATGAAAACTTGACTTTGTTCATTTTATTGCCCACATTAATAATCAAAGTTCTGAGAAAAAAAGTCAAATTTCTAGGTATAAAGTCAAAACTTTGAGATAATAAAGTCAAAATTTTGGGTTAAACTCAAAGTTCTGAGTTAGAATCGAAACTTTGGGATAATAAAAGTTTCTGACATTACTTGTGAGATAATTGTCAAAATGTTCAGATAATGTCAAAATTTTAAAATATTTTATGAGAAAATTTTGAGATACGAGTGAAAATTACGAGACTAAAAGTTGACATTTGAGATCAACTGCCAAATTTCTGAGATAATAAAGTCAAAATTATGGGAAAGGTCCGAATCTTGAGTCGAAAAATGAAAAATTATGAGATAAAAAATAGAAAATTAGAGATAAGATGCGCATTTTCAGTGGTAATGAAGTCCAAATTTTGACAGAAAAAGTCAAAACTTCGAGCTCTTACTCATAAACTTTACTTTTTTTCAAAGGTTATAACTTAACATGAGCAAAATAAATCTCCACAAAGCCATTTCTTCTTTTCTTATTTCTCACTGCCAGAAATTGGATTCTATACATTACCAAGCCAAATTAACTTCAAAACTAAAAACTCAGAAAAAAGAACAAACAGCTCGTTAGATTGAGCTTCTTACCTGAGACCCTCCAACTGTACAAAACAGCCAAACTGCATGATGCTGCTGATTTTTCCGTTGTAAATGTCGCCTACGACCGGCTCCTCTGGTGGCGGTCGATCCACGAGTCTGTCGTTCCACCGCACTGAGTCTCTGTCATCTTTGTTGTTGTTGTTGTTGTTGCTGTTGGTGTCTGTGCGAGGGCTCGGTGGATGATCACTCCAGCGCGACGGTCGTTTCCTTTTACGCTTCGGGTTCGTTTCTGTATCACGATCTCTGGATCTTGAACGGCTGCGTTTACGTCCACTTCCTCTCTCTGTGTCTCGACCTCTGTCATCTTGAAAAGGCTGGGTTAACCTGAGAAGAGAGGACAGAAAAAGAAGTTCATTTATTTCAATCACAAAATGACACTTCAGCTGAACAAGAAAACCAAAATCACTTTATTATTATTACCTGTTATCAGAGCTCGGTCCGCTGAAGTTTGGCATCAGCATCTCCAGCTCCTTCATAGCTGCAGCTGCAACCTGCTGATCATCTTTATCTGGTTGTCTTGCTATCTGATGGAGGGATGGTACATTTTAGGGCAATTAATCGCATGTTAGATTAAATCACTATATGTCCCTTGCAATATTCTGATAGCAAACAATTCAATACTCTTAAAACCTCAAATGTGTCAAAATTTCTCTTATATCTGCTTCTCTCAGATATAAGAGAGAAGTGGAAACATGAAATAATAACAATGTGCAATGTGCCTTTTTTTCTGAGACATTGTCTTTTCTCTTTTTTTCTGTTTACTTTTGTTAAACATGCTTTGATTGGTTATATACACAAAACAATAAAGGGGCAGGGCTGGACAAGTTAGATCAACTTCATCCTTCACCCATTCAAACAAGGTATAAATTCCTATGTTGCTATGAAGCTGTCTTTTAATTTTTTTTCCTGAAAAAAGCACATTGTTCAAGGGATTCACTTTGGCTTCTTTACTCTGTTCGAATACACCTAAAAATTGAGAGGTGGTAAAAAGAGGCAAAACAGCAAAGAGTGGTCCAAAAGTGGCAGAAAGAAGTAAAAAGTGACTAAAATGGACAGAAAGCGGTCACATTATTGGTGGTATTAGTGGGTTCTTGTTGTTGTTGTGCTGTAATTAATGGAACTGTTCATGTTCTACAATGTGTTTGTTTAAAAACATATAAGATAGGAACCTAGGAATAATCACACAATTAATCACAATTATAGGAAATAATAATCAAAATTGGACCACTCACCACCCACACAGGATCATCTGGTTTACACAGAGCAGGATATTTCTCCTTCAGCTTGTCTTTCTCACTCTGTGGTTTGATATCTTCAGCTGTTTAATAAAGAAAATATGGGTCAATGACAAAAAGAGGGTCTAAAAACTTATTTTTAAAAAGTTCTTTGAAAATGGATAAAATACATATTGCTGAGAGAAGAATTATGTTTTCTAACAGATTTCACTAGTTGACCAACATTTCAAAGTTTTTAGGTTCATTATTTTTTAGTATTTTTAATTTGAGCACCCAAAAATGTCAGGTGGTGCAACCAAATATATGAAAATATATTTATATGTTCCTGTTATTTTTTCTGTGTGAAATTATTGGCAAGTATCTCTCAAGTGTCTGTAGTGACTCATACATTTTCATTTTGTGTGTTTCATTTCTTTTATTTGTGAATAAGATAAATAATTTGATGTTAAAATAACATTTCACATTATTACATTGGTTGTACCACCTGACATGGAAATTGTTCCAGTCACCAATGAAGTGAAAAAACCTTTTTTATCAGTATTTCAGAGAAATCTACAAACTTTTCCACTTGGTCACAAATGTCATTTGGGCTCCTCTGGCTGATGCAGTTTCCTGTTTCCTGTTTTATTCTCTTCACTTTAAAATAAAAGTCTAATGTTACGGTTGCACCACCCTGACATCTGACAAGGTGAAAATTACGGGACAAAAGTTTTTGACATTTCTCAACAGCTTTAAATTTCTTTTTATTTGCAAAGAATGTTTTATTTAAAAAGGTTCAAGCATCAAATAATGCCACTGTATTTTTAATTTCCATTTACAATAACTGACATTCAATTTTTAGAGTTTAATTACTGTGGATACTTGTCAGGACGGTTGCACCACCTGACATTTTGGGGGTTTGAGGAACCAAAACACAAAAAAACATGTTATATTTTAATAGTTTAAAGATGTGTTCAAATAACACAGGTTTCATAGAATAAAGAAATACATGTGATGAAATACTCAGTTCCCGATGGAAGGAAATATTGCACTCGGACACAAAAAAAGGGACGTCACGTCATTGACCCATATATAATTTAAGAGGAAGCCAAACACTAATTTCTTACAGTATAAACAGTTGTAACAGGTGTTGTACCTTTACTTGTAGATGCTGTAGGCCGCATGTTGTGGATAAGTCTGAGTAAATTCCCTGTGAGTGTGTCCTGAAAATGAAAAACATCAGTTAACTAGAAGAAAAAACGCAGATGCAACCAAAAAACCAAAGAAAGACGTTTTACTTACAGTGAAATCTGCTCCATTTTTACACAAAACCGCTTTAAATTCTTCAAATGTTGGATGTTTTTCCGCAAGACTGATGATAAACTCAGCTGGAAAACAGAACAAATGTAAATTCACTCAACAACAGTTAAGAACTAACTGACAGTTAGGCGGATTATTTTAACAAAAACGTAATAAAAACATGTTCTCATGTGTCGTAACCTTACCTAAATCTTTTTCGCTGAATCCTAAATGATTCTCCAGCTCTGTACAGACTTTAGAAACCAGAGATAAATATTCCAGACGTTTTAAATCCTCCAGAGCCGCCATGTTTCTTGTTTACATTCCCCCCGGAAGTTGTTCTTTTAAAATTTACGTCATGACGTAAACGACGCTGCTGCCCCTTTTTTTTGTTTGTTTGTTTTTTTTTTTTTTTTTTTTTATTTCGAACATTTCACAATATAAAAACTCTCAATGAGGATAGTAAAAACAAGGTACTGTCTGTTCCACAACATAACAAAATAAAACAAAATTTAAAGTAAAAAAAGAACATAACAATCTGAAGACAGAGGGTTACATTATTATAAAGGCATCAATAAATAGACAAATCAAGCAGAGTGGAGACAAAACAAGGTTCAGTGTAAAAACTTAAGGAATGATAACAAAAGTTAAGTACTCTAAAATTCTAATTTAGATAAATACGACGCTGCTGCCCCCTGTCGGTCGTTTATTTTACTTTTTATTTGTTGGTTTATTTATTTTTGCTTCATTTTATACTTGTGCAAGTAACATAATAAAGTTAATAAATAAATAAATAAACATCGAAAATTGACTGTGATGTGGCATTGTTTCAAATAACACGACTTTAATTAAATTCTATCCATTTTATGCTTCAAGACTAACAGTTAACTGAATTAAAAAGCCCTACATTGTTTTGTCTATCGTGTTATTCACAACTGAGGTCTGAGAATTGTCAATATTTACTTGATAACACTCACACAAAACACTTCAGATTTATTTCATAAGACAAATGTGCAATGTTACACACAAAAATCACATTACCTATAAAAAGGGAAATAGAGATAATCCAAAAAAAATTGAGGTGTCATAATAAACCCGTAGAGGTTTATATTAAAAACCACAAAAATATTCAATCATTTCAAATCCAGACTGAAAATACTTGGCTTGAAGACTCAATGTCCCTTCTCCATATAGAGAAAATGAAGTTAAATACTAAAGGTTGTTTGGATAATTCTAAAAAGACTTGGGATCCTCCCTTAAGGACTGTTGCAATAAATGTTTCATAAGGCAAGTTGTGAAAATTCATTATAAGACGAAGCATCTTTATAGTTTCTTTCACTGTTTGACTTTTTTGATGAAGATTATTTGATTTGTTTTGTCTATCATTATCACTTTACCCCTTCTGTATTCTCAATTTAAAGATAATTTGTCTCAAAACACATTGGATTGGACTCTAGTGGTCGTTATTTAAAGAGGTTGAGAGGTTTAAAAAGGTTGTCTGCAAGATATAAAAATGGGCAACATGCACTTTGTGACGTATGTCTGCGTCAGAAAAACCCAATAAAAAAAAAAAAAATCCAGACAACACAAAAATCACATTCATATTTCTTGAGCGTTAACACCACACTAACAGAGACACCCCCATTCCCTTTCTTTATACAAAGTGAAATGACATATATTCTAATCTAAGTAAAAAAAAAGGAAGGAAAAAAAGAAGCAACACTTGAGAAAAACTGGAATTTAATGACAAGATTTTCATTGTTTCACTGGCAAACAGAGTCAAATAATGTCTCAGATGCACAAACGAGTGAGCTCAAATTCTCATGTTACAAAATCTACCAAACATGTAGACGCTGTTTACATCCAACTCGTGACTAGTGAAAAGGTCCCATCACCATCTTTCTAGTCTGACTTTTTGATAAAACACTATACAGAATACCAAAATAAATAGTCCACTCATTTTCAGGATCCTCTCACAGAAAAGTGGAACTTTTCTTTTTGTTTAGTGCTTTGAAAAGCAAATGGCTCCAAATTCTCTAAAATGATGACACTAAAACCTCGAAACAGTTACAGGGACATGAAGGACCTTAAGGGTAAAATGTACAATGTGTACAAAATTAAAAAAAGAGGAGTGAAAACAGCCAAATGAAATGATTCCAACATAAACCAGCAGAGACTGATCACATTTCCCATGCTGCATCTGGCAGTTTTATCACCGTAAAAACCTGTAAGTTTATCTCTAATAACATCAGACTTAACGGCGTCTGAAAGCACGAGAGATTCTCCAGGCGTTGGGCTCCTCGTAGCGGTTGTACAGAGGCTCCAGACGCTGTTGTTTCTTCTGTTTGCTGAGGCGGGTGGGGTCGGACACTTTGAAGAAGGCGGGAGAAAACTCCACCAGCCAGCGCGGGTCGATGGTGGTCACCTCTCGCATGTACTCCTTCGTGGTCAAGACCAACTCATGGTACACAACCCTGAGGAGGAGAAGCAGGACGTCACTTTTTTTTGACTCATTCTGGATGTTTCAGGTATAAAAGTGTGAAACAGAGATGTGTGAACTTACCACTCAGGCTGTCGGTTGAACAAAGCGCTGGACGGGTGGATGTAGACGACTTGTTGGTCGATCAGAGTCCTGTAACCCTCCTGAGGATCCTTCTTCGCTGCGTTCCTGAAGAAACCGCTGCAGATTGCTTTCTGGACTCGTACTGTGGCTTTTCCACAAGAAACCACGTCCAGTTTGTGTCTGAGGAGAGGAAAACAAGACAGAGGTGGATGAGAAATAAGAAACAAATCAAAGTTCAACTGAAGACTCAGCTGCCTTCTGTTAAAACCTACCTGTCCATGATTCCCAGCATCTGTTTGCGGATGTCCTGAGCTCTGCGCAGCGAGCGAGCCTGGATAAAGTTCTCATAACACCAGGGGTTGGAGAACTTGTTGTTCTTCCAGGAGTTGTAGACGGCCAAAAGTGTGAGGTGGTCTCCTTCAGGCTGGTGGAACTTTGCTTTCTTCTGATCTGCCAAAGCCTGCTTATCCTGAAAAACAAAATAGAGAAACAAGCTTCAAATTGAGGAAACGATACTTTACATGGGTGCAAACTTATCACCAGTAACTTGACTCAACAGAAGTGAGCACATCATTGAATAAAAAGATGAAAATGAGCTTGCACATTAGCAGAACAAGCTTGAAAATTTGCCACAAAGTGAATTGAAATCAAGTCGGCTGGGCTCAGGTAGCAGACTAACATCCTTATCTCTAAAAAACACTTAATTGCAGATGTGCATGAATCACAGAAATGACCTATTTTGGATCCAAAACAGCATGACAAGTTTGCATCCCTGAATTTAGTATATTCTGTGTGGTGTGCACACCTTTGGTCTGTAGAAGACGTTCTGCACAGACAACATGGAGACGATGGTGAGCATCTCTTCACTGCAGCCGAGATGAACGGACATGATCAACATCTTACACAGCATGGGCTCCAGAGGAAACTCAGCCATCTACAAAACAAAATACACATTTATACAGTGTACAAAACATGATCTGAAGGTTTGAATGCACAAACTGTCTGAATCCTCACCCGTCTCCCCAGTCGTGTGAGTAAACCTTCATCATCCAGAGCTCCCAGAGTGTAGAGCTGCTCCATGGCTGTGATCAGAGTCTCCATGGGGGGAGCGTCCATGAAGTCGAAGGACAGGAGGTCGTTGATGCCCATGGCCTGGAGAAAGAAAACAAATGGGATTCAGAACCTCAGCTTTGTGCAAAATTTAGAAGTTTAGTTGTAACTTCATGAAACAGGAAGGATTGAATTCAGCTCTGTTCACCTTCAGAGAGAGCACGGTGCTGGCTAAATTGGTTCTCTGGATCTCAGGAACGTTTGTCGTCAGCATCTCGTCTCTGTAAGCTCTCTCTGTGTAGAGTCTGTAACATTTTCCTGGTCCTGTTCTCCCGGCTCGACCTGCTCTCTGTTTGGCTTGAGCCTGGAATCAAAAACGCAGAATTTAAATAAGAGTTGCAAGAAGCGAAATCTCTCCACTTACATGTACAGAAACGTCATGATGTGGTTCAGCTTTAGTGAGGTTAAACTCTACCTGTGAGATGGGAGTCACCACCAACTGGTCAATTCCAGTCTTTGAGTTGTAAACTTTCTGTTTGACAAAACCGGGGTCGACTACGTAGTAGATTCCATCGATGGTTAGAGACGTTTCTGCGATGTTTGTAGCGATGACGACCTGAGAGGGAGAAATATGAAACATCTTTACATCCAGCTCTAACTATTCCTGACTTCATGCAGGGGTCGGCAAGACAAATCTAAGACTCTTTAAGACCTTTTTAATGCCACTTTGGGTAAAATTTAAGACCAAAAACACTTTAAATATAGTTGATGGTTGGAGGATCCTGCTGTATTACAACCAAATTTTACTCTTTGTCTGTTTATTGAAAATAAATTGATCCTCTGTGGTTAATAACTGTATGTAAAAGTGCAGACAGTGACCCATAGTCACAGACTGGCTAACTAGGATGCAGATCATTTATTACAGCAGCTTGTAGGACAGTATCAACTCTTCATCTCCTTTTTGAAAAGTCCCACAAAAAAAGAAAATTAAAAATACATTCACAAAACCTGCTGCAACAAATTTAAGACCTTTGAGTGATTTATTTAAGACCAGAATATATCATTTTAATGAATAAATGACTTTTTAAGACTATCAAGGATGTGCGGGAACCTTGTCATGGTTAATAAATAACAGCCTGCACCTTCTCTCATTACATGTTGAAGCCTAAAAATGATGCTTTTGGTCATTTTTATCATTTCTCTGACTTTAATACTTCGATAAAATCAGGTAGCTCTTAGGTGTTTGTACCTTTCTGCTGCCTGGAGGAGCAGGGTCAAAGATCCTGGTCTGCATCTCGCTGGGCAGAGCTGAATAAACGGGCAGAATGATGAGTTCAGGAACATCAGGCCCCAGAGACTTCATCCTCTCATACAGGATCTCACAGGCCGTGTCGATCTCCTCCTGACCCGTCAGAAACACCAGGATGTCGCCTGGAGAAAGACACGAGGAGGCAGATTTTAGAGATGGAGTGATATTTGAGTCTTGGACAAACACCTGTGTATGTCAGACTCTGAAATCACACCTGGAGGCTCTGTGAGGTGAATCTGCATGACGGTGATGAGGCTGGCGTCCAGATAATCCGTCTCAGGCTCTTTGGTGTAAAGAACCTCCACAGGATACGTTCTGCCGGGGATGGTGAAGATGGGAGCTTCGTAGAAATACTGAGAGAACTTTACCGCGTCGAGTGTGGCTGATGTGACGATTAACTTCATGTCTGTGCGTTTCTGAACCGTCTGAGAAGGAAAAAGAAACAAACTCAACTCCTCTTTCATTCATGTAGAGATACTTTAATACCTGAATACAAAAGTATCAGCTCATTTTACCTTTTTGAGCAAACCGAAGAGGACATCAGTGTGGATTGTTCTCTCGTGAGCTTCGTCCAACATGATGATGGCGTACTGGCCCAGCTCCGAGTCGATCAAACACTCTCTCAGCAGCATACCGTCTGTCATGTACTTGATCACAGTCTCAGGGCTGGTGCAGTCCTCGAAACGGATGGTGTATCCAACCTAGAGAAAAATATTAACAGTACACCATCTTTAGACGAAACAAATGGTTTTACCCAACACATACGGCTATTTACCCAGCAGAGTTATGGAAACGCTGAACACACGGAGGACACAGAGGAGGAAAGATGCTGTGAGGAGCCAAAACGACAGAGACATTTAGAGTTTTAAGTTTCGTCTTCCTACTATCGTCATGGTAACCTGAGGTCCCAGGCTGATGAAATGGACGAGTTAAGGCGTTACTCTGGAGTCAAAGGGAGTTTGGGAAGTGCAACTTTGTGACGTGGTTGATTTAAGATGTTCCCCACAACAACGCCTCTCTCAACAGCTTCCAGATCGTCTGAGGACGCCACCGCTGGTCAGTCTGACTCTATAACTCCACCCTTAAAATCATATCATCAATCATATTTTTTAGGGGTTCGGTTGGACTTTTAATTATCTTGTTTTCATTCTCTTCCCATGATAATGACTATTCTGTACTCACTCTTTTCTCTTTTATTCTTATCTAAGTACTTAGTCTCATTATTTTTTTCAAAAGTTTATCTGTTAGTTTTATCAATATGGATCACCTTTTCTGTTAGTGTGCACTAACTGAACAAAACTTAAATGTTTCTGATTCTGATTAAAAGACACCAGTGAAGGGTGGATAACTCACCTCTTGGCCTAAACAGCAACCGTACTCCTCAGAGACTCTCTTGGCCACGGACATGGCGGCCACACGTCGAGGCTGCGTACAGCCGATCTTCCCTCTGGTGGTGTAACCGGCCTCTGCCAGGTACTGAGTGATCTGTGTGGTTTTCCCAGAGCCCGTCTCTCCGATAACGATCAGGATCTGGTTATCGTGAACGGCCTGTGACGGATGAACACGGAGAGAAAATGATTAACGAGACGCTTCAGCTTTAATGTCTTTTCTGACATTAAACAAACACATTTGTAAGAATGTTAAAAGAGAGCGGAGCAGCTGTAGCTGTGGATTGAGAGCCAGGGCTCTGTTATCATCATTTGATTATCACGTTTTCTGAGCAGAATAGAAAAGCAAATTACAGAAAGTGGGGAAATGTGGTAATTTACATTTGGCAGATGTTCCTTTCAGCTCGTCTCAAAGTGAGCACATCTGCTTGTTAAAGGGTAATCACATTTTCAGGAGAACCTAATCAGATTCAATTAGAAACTCTCTTGTGATGCATCCAGCTAAATCCCCACAAAGAGCTCCTTTGGGTTTGGATCTAAAGCGAAACCAACCTGAATGAGCTGCTCCTTCAGCTTGTAGATGGGCAGACTCTCTCTCTGCTCCAGGATGGAGAGCTGGGTCTTCTTTCCGTACGAGGCCTTGTTGCCCCCAAAAGCGTGTTTCTTCCACTCTGGGATGTCGTTGGGCATCATGCCAATGCCTCTCATGTTGGCTGCAATCTGCCGACCATCGGCTGCAGAGGACAGAAAAAACGTGCTTTTAAAAATTGTCCTTTTAACAGCTAACATCTTGTCACACTCCTGGTTGTTACAGTCATATCTGCACAGTAACAAACGAGTAATTTCCACTTTTCTGAAACTGCCTGGATCACCTGAGGCCATGGGGGCATGTGAGTGTACTGAACCATTCCAGGACTTTTCTATCCGGCCAGACACCAGCTCCAGGAAGACAGATAACCATCTATAGTGCTTGTACGCCTGAAGGCACGGCCTGCACTCATGGAGAAAACCTCATTTCAGACTGTTTTTTATAAATATCGGAGGGCAGATTGCATTCCCTAATAGATTATAACTACAGATGAGCACTAGAAGCAAAGAAAAAGTTCAATTCAAGCACAAATGGCTCCATGGCTTAATGAAGAGTCGCACAGCGGCGTCAACATCTGTGACTGAGAATTAACTCTGTGTGCATGTTCAGGGGCTCTCTCACCGTCTGGCAGCGGGTCAACCCAGTGTTTATTGAGCCCCATGGGGATGGAGTCCATCTCTGCCTCTCGAGCCGCCTGCTTCAGCTCCCGTCTCTCCTTCGCCAGAGCGCTCTGCATCATGGCCGCCTGAGACAGGGAGCCATCTGGATTCTGTGGGTGGAGAGGAGCGCACGACACATTGATGGAAAAGTGTTTCAATTAATTTTGGAGACTAATTCAATTCCAAAGTGAAGAGGTCTCGTGTGTTTTGTTCGTGCCTTGACGATCTTGACGGGGCTCATGTCCATGCTCTGTTTGGTGTGACCTCGCAGGAACGGAGGTTCTTCTTCAACCAGCTCGATTTCCAAATCCTCGTCTGAGAAACAGCAAATGAGATGAAATAACAGGAAAAACACTTCTCATCCTTTTTCATTCATGTAAAAAAGTGTGTGTCTTTGTGTCAAAGCCAAACATATTTTACCTTCTTCATCGTCAACTTTAGGAAGGATTCCTGTCTCATCATCAAAGTCAGGAAACTCTTCTTTGGACAAGACGTTGGCAGCAATCATCTACGGACGCAAAACAAGAAACAGTGTTAACGTGAGCTTCAGTGCCTTCAAGAACAGAAAGCTGTGTTTGTTCTTTTTTGAAAACATTTAATACATCTTATCCAGGGTGACCATATTCTAAAAATCCCAAAACAGGACCCTCTAACCAGCCTCTTGGAGAGAAAACCCAAAAAATCCTCAAAGACTAAAAAGTAGCTTCATGACCCAAATATTTATGTGTATGTCTTTATTTTCTATGATGTACACGTAAAATGTGTTACGGTCAAAAACACAGAAATTGAAAAAACTGGATTCTTTTTTTTTAAGTTTTATTTTGCACATCAATAATCAAAATTTCAAATAAAAGTCCAAATTTCAATGTTTTCTCATAAGTTTAACAATTTATCTCAAAGCTCGGACCTTTTATTTCATATTTCTTGAATTCTTTTGACTTTTTATTTCAGAAATTTGACTTATTGGAAAATTTTAGACTCTGCAGCTCAAAATTTGACATTTTATCCTTGACTTTAACTTTTTTAACTTGGAATTTGACTTTTAGTCTCACAACTTCTGACCTCGTATTGCAATTTTTCACCTTATAATACAGAATTCCAACTTTTTATCTACGAATTTCAGCTTTTTCTCTCAGAAATTTGACTTAATATGGGGCAAAAAATAATCTTCATCACTGGTTATGACCACAATGAAAAGAGAACTACTGTATATCAGTAGTTCGACTGTAAAAGTGAATTTTCCATCTAAGCATGTATCCAAAGCGATCAGAGCAAATACCCGACATTTTGAGGAATTTTATCAAATTTACCCAGACATAATTTTACCACTAAAAAGAAGGACATGTCCAGGTAAAAGAGGTCGTCTGATCACCCTAATCTTATCCCCACAGCACAGACCCACCTGTTTGATCTCCCACTTCTCTGGGTCAGATATTTTGGTGAGTCTCTTGCGCTCCAGCGTGTCGTCCTGCTCCAGCTCCGGCGCGTGGCCCAGGTTCAGGTTGCTTGGTCGGTCAGGGTTCCTCATAGAGATCTCTTCACCTCCATCTGGGCCCACGTTCCTCCTCCTGTTGGGGTTCAGGTCTTCTCCTGTCTCTTGGTCCACATCCTGGCAAAGAGAAATTATTAAGATAAATTTTTCACACAAGAAGAACTGAAATATTCTTGCTATGATCGTGTTTTCTCAAAAACTCCAGCGAGACTGATGATCTTTTCTCCTTACTTTCATACTGAGGCTGGTTTTGGATCCAGTGAAGGAGAGAACTTTGATTTTCACTCTCTGTCCTTTGCTGACGACATCCGCCACATTTGCCACTCGACCTTCTCTACGCAGCTCAGAAATGTGAACCAGTCCCTCCCAACGTTTCCTGCAAAGGTAGAGAATAGGATGAGAAACGGTGCGTGATAAAAACACAAGCTCAGCAGAGACCTTTACGTCAGGAGAATCTGCTTTTATTTGTATTCTTACTGACCTCAACCCCTCCAGCTGGACGAAGCATCCAAACTGCATGATACTTGTGACTTTTCCGTTGTAGATGTCACCAACAGACGGCTCCTCAGGTGGAGGACGGTCCACGTGTTTGTCCTTCCACCGGTCAGAGTCTCTGTCTTGATCTTTTCTTGGGCTGGGTGAGCGCTCAGACCAACGGGACGATTTGTCTCTCCTCTTGCCACGATCTCTGTCTCTGTCTCTTTCTCTGTGGCGATCGCGGTCTCTGGAGCGTGACCTGGATCTGGACCTGGAGCGATGTCGTCTCTTTCTGTCTCTGTCTCTGTCCCGATCTCTGTCACGGTCTCTGTGTCTGTCTCTGTCTCTGCTTCTGCTGCGACTCCGACTGTGGCGTCTGCTTTTTTCTGACCTATGAGAGCAACATAACAACGTGCTTTCTTTAGCAGGATGTGGTATTCATAAGAACCGATCCATTAAAATTCTTCTTTCTGAGTGAATATGAATGTGTCCTCAGTGTATTTACCTGCTCTTGCTGCTCTTTGAGTCCGTCCCGCTGACACTCGGCATAAACATCTCCAGTTCCTTCATAGCATCAGCTGCGACTTTCACATCATCTTCATCGAGAAGCCTCTGAGATCAACCACACAAAGAAAATTAGAGGCACAGTTCACAGAAGCATATTTGGCATTGTAAATTAAAGAAATGACAAAAAAAGAAGTGTGTTGAGTTGCATACTTTTGGCTCTGGATCATTTGGTCTGCACAATGCAGGAAACAGCTCCTTCAACTTATCTTTTTCTGATTTGGGCTTGACCAGCGCCTCAGAGGCTGAAACAAAAAAAGTATATTTATCACTTTTAATCGAGATCGAAAATACAATCACAACAGTAAAGATACAAAGCAGCAAAAAAATGACTGTGTTATTTGAGGGAAAACGTTTCAAGTTTGAGTCACTGGCTCTAAATCGACTGCTGCCTGGAAATTACTTCAACAGGGCTGAGGTTTGCTAAAAGTGGCGAAGCTGTTCAAACTAAGAAAAGAAAGTGGCAAAAAGCTGCATTAATAGCAATTTTGAAGTGGCTAAAACTGTAAAAAGCAAAAAAATATAAGCAATAAATTGTGAAAAAAACTTGTAAAAGGATGAAAGAGCAGCAAAACTTTTTAAAACACCTAACATTTCGGTTTAAAATCTCCTTTTTAAACGATCTTATGTTACATTCTGATCTTCTGAGACACTGAATTTTGTGTTTTAGTAATCTGTAAGATATAATAATCAATATTTACAGAAACAAAAGCTTGGAATAATTCACTCTGTAGAATGACTCTATATAATATCAGGGTCTCACTTTCTGAAATTAGAGAACAAAAACCTTTCACTTTTGTACATAATCATGCAAATAGAGGTCTTCTTAAGATGGGAATCTGAAAATAATTTGCACATTAAATTGAAATAAGGGGAAAAACATAATTGCAATCAGATATATAGGTAAATCAATACATAAATAAACTTACCTTTGCTGGTTGATGCTTTGGATGGAGGTCGCATAGTCTGAATAAGTCTGAGAAGATTACTGACGAGAGAGTCCTGTAGCACAAAAACATAATTTATTCATATTTAATAATATTCCAGCTGTCTTTAATTTTAGGTTCATATATTATTTTGGGCCTGAACTGACGATATAGCAGTTTTTCAATAAAGAGTAGAAATGGAGAGTTGAAACTTACAGTGAATTCTGCTCCATTTTGCAGCAATAATGCCTTGAATCCATCAAAAGAAGGTTGTTTCTCAGCGAGGTTAATGACAAACTCAGCTGTGAAGAATTAAAGTGATTTAAAGTTAATTAGATGTCGTGGTGTGTTTGGTAAACTCACATGCTAACTGGCTAAATTAACTGTACTTTCAAAACAACTGCTCACAGCTCGGAAAAAGTACAACTCAGTTTTCATTAATGTCTTAAAGGAATAAAAATGACAGTTAGTGGAGAAAATATCGGCTGATAAGTTAGAAATAATATGAAGTGTCAGTGTTAAGACTTCACGGTGGCTAACGGCTACAGTTAGCAGAGGCTAGCGTGTTAGCTTCGGTTTTAGTTTAAAACGTCCTCATTTAAACTCACCCAGATCTTTGTCGCTTATTCCCAGATGGTTATCGAGCTCTGTACAAACTTTAGACACCAGTGACAAATATTCAAGCTGTGAAAGCTCGTCCACTCCTCCGTCTGCTGCCATTTCCATCAGCTTTGTTTTCTTCACGCAGCGATCACGACGGCAGACATATTTGATGAGGGCAGCTTCCGCCCTCGATCTTGAACGTACGCGTCATACGTCATCGCGCTGGCTTACGCTCCAGCCATAGGGCTCCAGCACGTAATGAGAGCAGGCGTCGGATTGTACCCAGTCAGGGATTTTGGCTGGACCTTAACTTGTTGTTGAACAGAAAACTGAATCCCCAACTCAAATTCAAAACTGAATATATTTTATTTGGCTGCTTTGATGATATTCTGTCTATCAAAAAAACATATATCATCAATTTCATTATACTTTTAGCAAAATTCCATATACATACCAGCAAATACCAGACTGAGGAACAGCTTCTTTCCTGAAGCTGTGAGACTGTTGAACTCTGGTGGTCCCCTTTAGTGCCCCCCCGACAAATGAACACTGCAATTTTTGCACAGTTAATTATTTTATTCTGTCTATTTGTTAAAAAGGCTAGTTGATTGTGTTCTTCTTTTATTCTCTTTTTTATTGTATATTTGTATATATTTATTATTCTCATTTCTATGATTGGGCTTGCTCCGGGACCAGGGTAACCTAATTTCGTCCCACCCATGTTTTACATGGGTTGAATGACAATAAAAGTCCTTGAATCCTTGAATCAAATATTCAAAACAAAAACCCAACCTGACTGTCTTCCTTGCATATTCAAAATTCTATCTTGACACTCTAAAACTTTGCACTAACCCCAAAGCTGTGAAGACTAGAACACTTTGTGAGGAATTTGATTTCCTTTGAAACACATTATTTTTATATGAAATTTTCTTTACAAATCTTTGAACTTTATGAACTATTTAGTATTTCTATGCCTCTTTATAATTGCTCTACACTATGAGATGTATACTACCTCGAGCATACAATGTTTTTTTTTTTGATGAATTTGTGAACTGTTGTAAGTTCTGTTTGTAAATAAAGTTTAAAAAAAAAATGAGAGCAGGCGTCTGTGTATGTTCTCTGTAGTTGTTCTCCCACTCTCCGCAGGATGGCGCTACACGTCCTGTGGAAGCAGGAATTATCACCCCAAGCCATGGCCTCACATGTTGGGATCTTACTGTGAAATATCAAGTTATTGTTCTGGATTTGGCAGCAGGAAGCAAAAATCTGTTTCTAATAAAACTGTACATAAAAACAGAGCATGTTTGTGGTATATCATTGTGAAACAAAGCTACATAATAAACTGCTCTTAAGGCTCCAGATCTTTTCACATGCACATATTTAACACAGATTAAAGCTGAGTTTTGATATGATTTTGTTTGACATGTGCTATTATTGTGTTCCAAAACATTGTTTCCCAAACCGTGTATAATGCTGAGTGTTCTGTGTGCCTACAGAGCCGCGGCCCCTGGGATGCATAGGAGAGGTACATTAAGCCCAGCATAGCCTTGTTGCCTAAATAATTTGTTACAGAGCCATAAAGAATTTATCCACTCATATGTGGCTGAGTTATTTTAGGTGTCGTAACATGTTTTTACTTTTTTAGTTTGGATTTGAAAGTACTAAAGCTTACTTTTGTAAGGTTTTTCATGGTTTGACCTAGTTTAAGTGAATTTAACTCTATATTAACAAGCATATCATATCTGACACGTGAGTTTCAAAGACTTCTATCTCATCAACATGATAAATTGTTTCTTTAAAAACACACAAAAAAAAACATATTCTACCACCTTGAGGATTCTCATGTCATGACAGTCAGTTGAAATTGTATTTTTGAAATGTCCGTTCTCATGAAATCATCACAGTGAGAGCAAAATCTAAATACTTACTCTTTTTTTGAAGTGTTTTCTGCATAAAATGAATCCATATTTACTATAAAACATTACTAAAATAGTCAGCAAAACAGCTCAATGTGTCAAATTTGATGCAAGTAAGTGTCATGAATGTGGATTTTGTAACAAGGGTTAATAAACAGTTCCAACAGGGAAGAAAAGAAAAAGAATTTTCTGACTTTTTTTATTTTTATTTTGGTGGGTCAGGCATTACAGGGTTAATAAATTACTGTCATTAAACAAAGTTTTAACTTTAAGCAGCTATGAGGAGGTGAAATTTACCTCAATAACTGTTCCTCAAACTCCTCTCACAACTTTTTGGACTCCAGATTTCTTAATTTATTATTCTTACTTTAATGTTAACAAATCTGTAACCAGACAGCAAAGATCTACAACAGCACGAAGTTCAAGCTTTTGGACTGTAAATCAGACTTTTGCAAGAAACAAAGTGTTGAGCAAAAACAGAAATATTAAAAAAAAAAAAAAAACGACTAGACATATGAACTTTGGCTTACATGTACGCAGAACAAAGCGATAAATCACTGAAAGCAATCTTAAACACTTAACTCAGGCTTCCCGTATGACTTTATCTCTGTTTTTTATCTCAGCCTGTCCACAAAATGTCAGTACATACAGTCGTGATTTATAGTTATGCACTCACTAACAAGTTTTTTAAGCTATGGGAAGCAGTGCAGACTGGTAAATCAGGAGTGCATTCTGTATCACTTTCTGTCAGGGTCATCAGAATGTATTATATAAGGTGTAGAGTGTTAATCTGGGAGTACAGGCTGGTATGTAGGACATGGTAGA
>RPOG01005931.1:0-27756 GCA_008086565.1 Thalassoma bifasciatum
CAAACTCCTATGCCCCCTCTAGCACCCTCGCAAGAGTACAGAGCTGGTCCAGTGTTCCATGACCAGAACAAAACCAGCATCGTTCCTCCTGAATCTGAGGTTCAACCAAACTCTGGACTCTCCTCTCCGGGAGCAGACCTTACCTGGGAGGCTGAGAAGTGACATACGCTGTCACTTGTCACCTGTGGGACCTCACAGGGACAGGTGTGTGCCTTTCCAAGTCTTGTCCACTCAGCCAAATTTACCACAGGTAGACTCCAATGAAGCTGTAGGAACATCTCAAAGACAATCAGAGGAAACAGGATGAGCCTGAGCGCAATTTAGAGCTTAATGGCAAAAACTATAAAAAGTTACGTACATGCTATTTCTTAGTAGTTTTGGTTTTAATAACTGTAGAGAAGAAGGATTTTGAGTGAAAAAGTATTTGCTCCTTTTTGAAATGAGATAGTAACAACATAATGTGGAAAAGTGAAGTGCTGTGAAAACTACACTGTACACATCTCCTCTGAATAATGCAGTTTATGTGCATTGAGATATGGGACACAAGGTCCCTTGTGCAATGACAACAATCTGACAGCTTGATTAAGAACCCAACAGCTGCTCCATGATTAGAGTTATCTGCTTGATTTAGCTCACCTAGCCAAAGTAAACTTCCTTCCTGGTACTGAAGGTTTAACCTTACATGGGGAGGATGGTGACAGTCTTCATGAGATAACCTTTTCCTATTTGAGTGGCTCACACTTGACTTAACTTGGTTAAGACTTTTAAGGCCAGTGCCAACAGTCAGTTGGTAGACTGGCATGTTTTTTTAATCAGTGTTGAGGGACATTATGAAGAACAAAATACAACAACAGAGACCCCGGACTGTTGTTAAACTAAATGTGACAGAATTTCAGCTGCAAAGCTTCAGCAATTAGTGTCCTCAGTTCACAAACACTTGTTGAGTGTTGTTTAAACTGCTTTAGATACTTTGATTGGCTTTGAAAATCTAACAACAGCAACAAGGTTTTCATTGAATTTTTACCATGGAGGAAATTTCTCAGGTGAAAATTTGCAAGAATATTTTCATTGTTTGGATCAGTGTCTCATGTTACCCATAACTATGATACACAATGCCTCCGGCCTGAGGGTAGGAGTGTGAACAGTCCATGCTGGGGATGAGTGAGGTCTTTAAGGATGGAGGCAGCTCTTCTGTTGACTCTACGGTAGTAGATGCTCTGCAGAGAGTGGTGAAGTCTTTGTGATCCTCTCAGCAGCCTTCACCGCTATCTGCAGGCGTCTGCGCTCCATAGCAGTGGTGCTGCCGTACCACGCAGTGATACTGCTGCTCAACATGCTCTTGATGATACAGCCGTAGAAGTTGCTGAAGATCTTGGGGAACTTTCCAAATTTCCTCAGCCTCCTCGGGAAGTAGAGCCGCTGGGCCTTCTTGATGAGCTGTGTGGTGTTGAGTGTCCAAGTGAGGTCCTCACTGATGTGGACCCCCAGGTACTTAAAGCTGCTCACCCGCTCCACCTCAAGCCCCCGTGCGAACAGTGGCCAATGAGGTCTCTTCTCCTTCCTCAAGTCCACAGCTCCTTCATCTTATCTGTGTTGAGGGTGAGGTTGTTGTCGTCACACCATGACACCAGGCTGGCCCCCTCCCTCCTGTGAGCCGCTTTTTTTCCCCCCAAGTGATGCATCCTATCACTGCAGTTTCGTCTGCAAACTTCAGGAGGATGTTGCGTTGGTTGGAGGTGACAGAGTCGTGGGTGAACAGGGTGTAGAGGATGGGGCTGAGGACACATCCCTGGGGGGTGCCAATGTTTGTTGTAATGCTGGCTGAAGTCCTGTTACCATACCCTGACAGTCTGGGGCCTGCCAGTCACAGAGGGTGGGGTTCATACCAAGTGTGGAAAGTATGTGGGTGAATTTGTGGGGGACTGTGTTGAAGGTGGAGCTGTAGTCAACAAAGAGTATCCTGGCGTAGGAGTCTTTGTTTTCCAGGTGTGAGAGGGGAGAGTGGATGGCAGCAGCGATGGCGTCTGAGGTGGATCTGTTGGATGGAAGGCACACTGTAGGGGTCCAGGTTGTCCGGTATGCTGCTCTGGATGTGGGCTAGTACCACCTCCAAACACTTCATGATGATTGGAGTGAGTGCCACTGGCCTGTAGTCATTCAGGCAGGTGGGCGGGCTCTTCTTCAGAAGGGGGACGATGGATTGGACTTGAAGCAGAGATGGAGGTGAGAACACCAGCCAGCTCATCAGCACAGGGGGGCCCACCCTGGGATGTTATCTAGTCCTGCAGCCTTGGGGGGTTGATCTTCCTTAGGGCTCTGTCTACCTGACCTGGAGAGACAGTCGGTGGAGGGGAGGGGGTCTGGGTGGACTGGTGTGTGTGTGTTCCTGGTCTCTGGTGGTCCCAAAGCAGGTGTAGAAGCTGTTGAGGTCATCAGGCCGGCTGTCAGTGGAACGGATGATACTAGCAGCGCTTCTGCAGTCTGTGATGAGCTGCAGGCCTCAGACCACAGCAGACTTTTCCACTTTGCATCAGTCCATCATAGATGAGCTCAGGCCCAGTGAAGCCGGCGGTGTTTCTGGGTGTTGTTGATAAATGGCTTTGTCTTTGCATAGTAGAGTTTTAACTTGCACTAACAAATGAAGTGATGAACTGTAGTTACTGACAGTGGTTTCCTGAGCCCATGTGGTGATATTCTTTACACAGTGATGCCGGTTTTTGATGCGGTACCGCCTGAGGGGTCAAAGGTTACAGGCATTTAATGTTGGTTTTGGGCCTTGCTGCTTATGTGCAGTAATTTCCCCAGACTCTCTGAACCTTTTGATGATATTACAGACCGTAGATGATGAAATCCCTAAATTTCTTGCAACAGCTCGACAATTTGCTCACGCATTTGTTCACAAAGTGGTGACCCTGCCCCATCCTTGTTTGTGAATGACTGAGCATTTCAGGGAAGCTGCTTTTAAACCCAATCCTGGCACCCACCTGTTCCCAATGAGCCTGTTCACCTATGGGATGTTCCAAATAAGTGTTTGATGAGCATTCCTCAACTTTCTCAGTCGTTTTTGACACTTGTGCCAGATTTTTTGAAACATGTTGCAGTCATCAAATTCCAAATGAGCTAATATTTGCAAAAATATCAAAGTTTACCAGTTTGAATGTTAAGTATCTTGTCTTTGCTGTGTATTCAATTGAATATAGGTTGAAAAGGATTTGAAAAAAATTATATTCTGTTTTTATTTAAGATTTACAAAATGTGCCAACTTGTAGTACTAAGTACACATTTGACACCATACTGACAAATGGTTTGTCACCGAGGCAGTACCCCACTGAAGAACATGTACCTTTAAAAGAGGTAACTTTTTGTTCTTAACAGTACAACAGTAGACAGTAAGTCTGTTATTGTCCTCAGGGGTACATAAATGCCCCAGCGATGGCCTGTTGGGCCCTTATAAGTACAAATTTTGCACATTTTTTTCTGACAGTGCATTGTTGTCCAACACCACACAAGCGCAAATTTCGGTATCTACCAAACCATTTTCAGCATTGAGTGCCATTGTACTACATGTAGCTTAAATACCCAGATGAATCTTGGTTTGGACAGAAGCCAGTGGCAGTTTCTAAGTGCCAGTCCCTTTACTGTATGTGTATATGATTCTGAGGATTCTGTTGTAATGAGGCCCTGGGAGGCTGCAATCTGCATGCTTCATTCTCCCTGCAGACCTGAGTGCTTGGTCTTCTTATCTTGGCCACTAATCCTTCTTTTGCAGATTCCCTGGGTAAGGTAAACTGGGGGAACAGTGCTGTGGCTGCAGTTCAACAGTTCATGTTAGGGACTACTTCTGATATGTCTTATTGTAATTTGCCTCACATGGAGAAAGCTGACTCTGGGTTTGCCAGGCCCTCTGCAATGTTCAAAAGAAATAGAATTGCAGTGATGGTGGACAGGTTTTTTTTTAAGCTCAGTGTAAGGTTTAGACATAAAAAGAAGTTGGAAAACTGACAGTTAATGACTTTCAGGCTCTAGATGGACATTTCTTTTTTTTCATGAAGTAGGTGTTCTTATACTTCAAATCAGTGGCAGCTGCTTGTCTTTCAGGGGGGGGGGGGCTCATTTTTCCCCAGGCCTACATAATAATAATAACTCAATTTACATGTCACTTTTCAAAATAATGTAACAAAGGGCTTCACAGAAATTAAAATGCACATTGAAAAGAAACAAAAGAGAGTACATGAGGAGAAGTATGGGAGAAATAAAAAAGAAATGTGAGGGAGCGTATAGAAAAAACAGCAAGTATTTAAAAAATCTATATGAAAGGCTAAAACCACCACCAAAAAGGGGGAGAAAAAAATCAGAAAAATAAAAACCAACGACAATAATTAAAACAAATAAAATGAGGAAAAAGAGAGGATTTAAGGCATCATAAATGTGTTTGTTTATCTATATGTAAATTCTACCCCCCTTTCTTTTTCTATTTGTTAAACAACAACAAAGTCGCTAGGGATCAGTGAAGTTTCCGGATCAGTTAAGAACAATGGTGTAACAAACTGAAAACACTCAGGTGTAGGTTTATACTTTGAGGTTGCTGAGATGGGTGAGACAGAGCCCAGTATTTATCCAATGACCGTCCAGTTTTGTGCCATTGAACAACCCACTCTATGCTTCCCCATAGACCCCCAGAGAAGCTGAGCGTCGGTCTGTGTAAATCATTGTGGAGCTGCAGGGATAAACGAGAAAGAAGTCCTGTTGGTTTCCTGTGATAAGTAGCTGATTCTGAACAAAAGATAAGTGTGTTCTAGCGCATATTTAGTCAATGAAATGTACACACAGCAGTGCATATTTGACCACTTTTTTTTTTTTACACTTTAGGGGAAGCTGAGTTTCCCTTGCAGTCTAATAGCAATTGCCACTGCTTCAAATAAACAAGGCAGTACCCCAGATCTGCTGAATGAGGTCATCACAAAGGAAACTTGCATACCAAAACTGTTATTGAAATCACACTTGATTTTTTTTTTATTGGAACGTTAGTTAACCTGCCAGCTTAGAATAACCTTTATCCAGAATCAGTAGTTGGATTATGCACCACATGTACAGAGTCCCAAGTTAAATCATCCAAAAATCCAAGGTCAGGTAGACCAGAACCAGTCTGGAGAAGGATTTCATGATTAGACATGGTAAGGTAGCTCACAGTCAGGTTAATCTTGTGACATACTGTTTTTCATGGACTAGGAAGTCATACGGAATCTGAAAATCTTCACAGCACTTATTAAAAGGTGCTGGCAGATCAGAGAAATTCTGTGCAGGAAGGAAAGCCATGACAAAGAGCTCACATCTCTGTTCATCAGGGGGGTCAAGGGTCAACATACATCTTGCAAAACTGCTGGATTTACACACATATCCAACATGTAACCAACATTACATATTATCAAGCCCTGTGAAAAAGCTCCCTATTGTAATTTCATTTGAAAAGGATAAAGTGCCATACTTTTTACAGTATATGGCCTCATTCCAGCAGTAACAGCTTGTTGTTTACAAAGGGTTTGTTCCCTTATTTTAACAATGGAGAAAATCTTTGATGATTTATGAATGAACCATGTGTTTTTTTGCATGTACTTAACTAATTCTGCCTTTGATGAAAGGGAGCTAGGAGGGTAACCACATTACATAACCTCCACCCAACATATTCAAACATTTACAGCGAATGGAGACTATGTGCAGGTTTCTTAGCACAACTTCAGCAAAGTGTGCTGACAGAGAAGCAGGAATTTCAGGCACACGTGTTTCCGACCCCCCCTCCCCTTGACAAATCACTTTGATGGTGATTCGCTTGTCTGTTTGTATTCACAGCAACTGTCCTGAATTCTGGCTCCAGTCAATTTTCCCAGCTTGTATGCACATGATGCTTCAAAATTGTCTCATTTCCTGCCTCAAACTGTCAGAGGGCAGAATCCAGGATGTCATGGTTAAAATAATTACACCTCTGGAAGTAGCATATTGACTGCAGCTGTCACTCAGGCTTATGCTAATGTATTTAAATGTACATTTACAGTGCTTCTCTCTTTTGTATTTGGATCAACTTTTGTTATAACGTCAATGAAATGAATGCAGTTCACTTTAACTCATTTTGCTGGAAGTCTTAAGTGCCTCTGTGTTAACTGATCCTGTTGTATAGGAGACAGTCAAAGGATAGCTGGGGCTCAGATACAACCAGTTGTCATTTTAACAGTTGATTAGTGTCTCTGGCTGTAACACACTGAACCCTAAAATGACTCCCTCGCGGTGTATAAATGTGGTTAAATATAATATTACTGATGGGCAGCCTGGCAGTTTGCAAGCAGCTGAAGTGGCTAGGTGGAAATCTCCAGCATGTATATGTTTGTTTAAATTGTTGAATGGGAAATTAAGCTGAAACACATTGGTCTCTTTTTATGATTCTTTGGGTGGGTCAATTGAATTTGCTCAATTGCCCAACTAATTGCCAGACTACACTCGTCACAAAACATATGTATCATTGCTGTAGCAGTAATTCACTACTGTAACTGCTTGGGCTGTGGAACAGGGAGGAATGCAGTGAGATGAATTTAAGCTTGACAAAAAAAGAAAGAAAGGAAAAGAAATTGTGTTGCAATACCACCACTGGGGCAAGGAACATGACTAATGTGTAAGAATCATTGTAACCAAGTTACTTCCAACACAGGAAAATTTGCAGAGTGGATCCAGTACGTTCAGTTACATTGTAACCTTGGTTCTCAGAGCGAAGAGACTATCTCTCCACCCAGTTACATATTCCTTATGTACAGGGACTGATCCCACTGGGACAGTTGATGTGGATACCTCTTTAGCGGCAGCCCCTCAAGAAGATTCCAGAACAAAAGAAATGAACCTCTGACTCTGATAATCAAAAAAGATGTCATCACCACCAGAGTGCTCTAAAACAGGGCATATGAATACAGGACATCCAGTAAAAGACTATATACAATGCGTACAGTACACACACTCAAGCTAGTGACACAGCCAGATGCTGTACACCACTGCCTCATGCTGGGGCGCCAGACACAGCTGCAAGCATGGCCAACCCTGCAAGACGCAAAGGTCGGGTGTATAGTGCCAATCAGATGGCCTGCCCTCTGGTAGGCCAACTGAGACAAGAAATAAGATATCTCTCTGGCTGGGCCGCATCCTTCAGAGCGTACTGGCACCCAGCACCCGTTCCCCAAAGGAGGTGCTAGAAGCTTCATTCAGGTTACAAAATCTAGCGAAGGTAGATGGACTCAATCACATAGCAGCTATTTTCCCCGCCACAGGGCCATGAAGTTGCAATGCCACATGTTGGGTGCACCCTCACACTTACAGGGGCTGGGGCACCAGAGTCCATGGAAGCCTGTTGGATTGTGTCTACAATCCAGTCAGACAGCCTTAGATACTGTCTGACCTAAGCACTAGGGTTGAAAGCAGACAAACAGCTGATATGTCTTCCTGATTGCCCCTATCCGTTGAAAGTAAATTTTCAGGCCTCCATCCCCCTTTTGGGTGGGGCTGAGGACTCCACCTGCTGGTACAGGTGAAAATCTGAGAATACCTTAGGCAGGATTCAGGCATACGAATACACCTGTGTCCCCAGGCAAGAATCTCAGCTCTCATGCGCTGACAGAGCCTGTAGCTCTCCCACTCTTCTGGCTGATGCCACTGCTAAGAGGACTGCAGCCTTGAGGGACAACCACTTCCTGTCTACTAACTCCAGAGCTTTGAAGGGTTTCCGCTGTAGGGCCAGCACCAGATACAAGTTCCATGCCAACCTCTTGCTGCGTGGAGCAGTCTCACTGCACCTTTCAGAAACTGTAACATGAGGCTGCAGTTGCCATTGGCCAGCCTTTTACTTCCAAAACGAGCGGCCTTAATAGCTGCTATCATGCCCCTGAGGGCTGAGGGTGACTTCCCTGCCTCAAACAGCTCCTGCAGGTATTGGAGCACTTCTGGAGCCTTACAAGTCAATGCATCTATATGGTATGCGGCATGAATATATAGGGGCGTGTTATTTGATTTAATGACGGTTGTTTTCAGGCGCCACATTTATCAATGACTGATCAGGCGTACGCCGTGATTGGTAGATACACAAGTTTGATAGATCACATGTGGACATTGTCATAGGCTGATTTCTGCACCAAAATCTGCACCTGTTTCCATGCAAGATTGATAAATTAGGGCGTGTGAACAAGTGATGACCTTTGGCCATGAGAAATGAAGATGCAGAGATAAGAAATAACAGGAAACGTAGCTTCAGAATAACTTTAACAGGAGAACTTTTAATGCATACCCTGGGATCTAAACATGGTCTCAGGAATACTCTTTACACAATGAGACAGACATATGCTGTGTCTCAATCTGGTGGACCGGAGCTGCAGGAACAATATCCACATTGTTGGTGTCCCCAAATCCATTGAGGGTCCTTGCTATGAAGTTCTTTTCAGAGCTCTTGGTGGAACTGCCCGGGGACCAGGTCCTGCAATCTCCCCCTGAGCTGGACCACGTTGGTAGATCACTTGCAGCTGAACCCTAGCTGAGCCGGGGCAGTGACCTGTTATCATTCAGTTTCATCATTCAACCAACATCTGATTGGTTGGTTACACGGTCAGTCAAAGCTATGATCCCTTGCTCCAAGGAAAGGTCAGCAATACTCCTGGAGCTGGTCTGTGGGAACTGTGATGCGTTTACATGACTTTCAGAGAGAACGGAAATCCTAGCTCAAACACACATAACAAACTTGAGACACTATTAAAACTTGTTCCTATCAATGTTTTACAAAACCTTCAAGTTCTCTAGAAATTGAACGATAACATACTCAAGTGCAGTCGCTGGTAAATGCATTATTTTGCCATTAAATGGCTTGAGTAGTGTCAGTAGAACTAATGCTGGTTGAGTGAAACTATTTATTATGTGCACTTGCCAGCTTGTAAAAACTGATACACATTTCAACTTTTGATAAAAAGTGAACTGAAAATTAAAACATCCTTTCTGACTTAAATGTGAGCATAAACACAGGAAATAGCAAATACAATTAAGAGAATGAAACTAAAATGACTGCCTATAAGAATCTGAAAATCAATCCAATAATGCACCAATTTGATGTGGATTAATCCATTTGAAATTCTCCATTTTTTTCTTTGTTTGCCTTTTGGTTTACAACAAAAGAAGGTACAGTAGAGTTCAGGAGAGGGAGAGAAGGAAAAAGCAGTATGAAGCCATTAAGTTGCGAGTGAGAGACAGAAAGAGAGAGATTTCACATTTTGGACATAGTTACAATGCCAAGATGTGCCTAGATAAACAACGTTTGATGGATTATTATCAAATTTGGATTCTGCAAATTCTTGATTCTTGGCTGTTTTTTCATCAAATGTTGTAGGTTCCTTGTTGGATACTGTGTGTTTTTGTGTGAATGCTAGTGCAAAGAAGAGGAAGGGAAAGAGGAGGATAGTGAAAAAAGAGAGGTCAGAGAGTAAGCGAGAAGAGCAAGAACCAGGCGAGAAAGTGCCAAAGCAGCCTCCATCCTGGCTCACATTCACTGCAGAGGAACAGAGGAAAGTTTACACAGCTCAAACATCTTTTCTTGTTGATCCTTTCTTAAAAATGTTAACTCCATTTTTTTTATTGATCATCAGGTTAAATGTTGCTCCCCAGGTCATTACAATGAGTTAGTGCAGTCGTCTGTGTAGAGAGGGACGGGGGGGGGGGNATGAAAGAAAAAGAATTTTTTCTCACTTTTTTTTTTTTTTTTTTTTTTTTTATTTTTTTTATTTTTTTTTTTTTTTTTTTTTTTTTGTATTGTAGTTTTCTTGCGGTTGTTGAGGGTTAGTAGGGGGGGGGGGGGGGGGGGGGGGGGGGGGGGGGGGGGGGGGGGGGGGGGGGGTGTCAGTAATTGGCTGACTATCTGCTTCATCACCAAGGATTTAGCTGTATGTAGCAACACATAATTACACATAACTGGCCAAGCATCATATCACCTTTTCTGCTTCAATTTTACTCCATAGTTTGTAGCTCTGGAATATTGTAGTAGAGTTGATAAATCTAATAATTGGCAGCCACAGAGTTCAAATATCATTATTTTGTGCTACATTGGTTCTTGCTCTCTTGCTCATCCTTCACATCTTGGGATGGATATTAAGAATAACAGCCAAATCTCACTAGATCTGTCTCCGCTCCACCATGGCACCAGATCTGATAGCTTTCAAAGTTATGTAGACTGGCTGTTCATCAACCCCAGCGGACACACAAGATGTTCGGGGAACAACACCAGGTTTGCACGGAGCAGATTGAGAAGGACAGGAAGTTGGGCACTGAAACCACATTAGAACATTCAGTTGTCTTTCAAAATAAGATAAACGTTGTTGAGACCAGATAATAAAACAAGAAGCCGACATAGACCAGTGATAGACAAATATAGATCAGAACTAGTGAAAGATACACTAAGTCAGTGTGTATCTTTTCAGCAACTCCAAAGGCATTTTCTTTCTGCAACTAACATCTCAGCAATAGCATGCAGCTCCACTGCCCAAGTAATGACACCACACCTCTCAGTGCCTGCTCACTGTCAGAACAAGTGGTGCACACAGACAATTTGAAGGTTGGGGTGAAAGGAAAAAAAAAAAAAAGGCACATACAGCACATATTTTGGCCCTGTAAGGACCCTGTAATGTGTGTTTTGGCTCCCAGGGCGTCAGTGTCATGTTTTAACCAGCCAAAGGGGCAGATTAGGAGGCCAGAGAGGAGACAAAATCTTTCCATTTGTTTTCTCTTTCCTTCTGACTGCAAGTTTGTGTTTGTGAAGGTTGTGGCAAGGGAACTCGAGTAGCGATAACTGTGCAGTCATATGATTTTGCCTGTCAGACAGGTTGCAGCAACTCAGACAGTTTTTTAAACTCTTTTATTTGAACTAGATTCATAGTCAAGCAAGGTACAGTTATGAATACAGTTGTTTAAGATTGTGTGCGTTTGGTATTTTGACCTGAATGTTGGATTTTGACAATTTTTAAAGTATGCATTTTAACAAACTTGCCCCACAGTTTCTTTTAATCATCTTCAGACACTAAATATGTATACTAGACTTATTGACAATAAAACTTCCCAAAAGATTGTTATGATCAAAATGGGGGTGGCCACACAAGGCTGCCAAAAATGACAATTTTTTTACATACTCTGATTTACATGAAACTTTTTGCCACAAATGGCCGTCAAAATTGAAAACTTTTCAGAAATATGAAACCCTCACTTTTAAGTACAAGGTTGAATCAGGACCAAAGTGCACACACGTTCAGTGTCACAGTCTGAGTCCATGTATGTGACAAAGTATTGTGTCCTCTGTTGGCAACAGGAAGTCACGGCCAATACTTACCCATATCTTACTGCGCATGCTCTGGCTTCTGCACACAGTAATTCTTTAGTTACAAATTAACTGGGCACATGCAGCAGCTGCAACATGCTCAGACAGCCACGCATAGGGCCCTATGAAATCCATTTTATTTTTTCCAAAATTTTGTTTTATTTTTTTTCCAAATTCCGTGTTTTCCGTTCTAGTTTTTTATGATTCTGTCTTTTACCTTTTATACCTATTTTACCACCATACAGTGTGTGCTTTATGTGTGAGTGAATAAAATGTCTGTTAAAAATCTAGTAATTTATTGATTAAATGCATCGTTGCTCAGTATATCAAGTCAATTCATACCTTCTTCATTAGTTCTAGTTCGGTGCTGGTGCTGGTGCTAGTGCTTAGATGGTTGTTGTCCCTTTCTCCCTAAAAACCTGTGTGGTTTTCCAACGGCGAGTGCAGAGTCTGAGTCTCGTCATCGCGTCATCGTAAAACATCAGTACGTCACTAGTACGTTTGGTGCGTTGTCAACAGCGGAGGCGAAAGTTAAACTTATAAGAGTGTTGGTATCTTCATACAGATAGCGCTGGAAAGGCTTTAAAAAGCAAAGATTTTTTTCCGTTTCTTTTGGTGGTTCTCAGTTCTGTGTGTTTGTGTGTGTGTGCGCGCGCACAAGAGTGCTTCGAAGCGGACACAGAGGAGAGAGTTTGCACACGCAGAAAGGCAAAAATGATTCCATCATAGGAAGTGAAAAATATACATCGTTGAGCTTTTTAGTTTGTTGAATAAAAGAACATGCAAATGTTTCTGTCTCCCCTTGGTTTACAGCCTTCAGGTAGAGATTTATTTCTGTAATGTCACAATATGTCAATTTCCACGCAATTCCGCGTTTAACAGTAGATTCCGTTTTCAATGGCTAATTCCATGATTCCATTAACACCACAATGGCCCTACACGCAGGAGCAAGGGCCCGTTTATCGCTCAAACTATGCCCCCCCCAACCCACCCACCGACCCACCCACACACACACAAACACAAAGGAATGCGAAAAATGTATGATTCTGGTGCTTAAAAAATTATGGCATGCTTGCTAGCATTTAGCATCGGCTAAAACCTGTTAAAAACTTTGACGATGTACAGGGGGTATGTATTTCAACGAACTTGTTCTACAGTTTTTTCTGGATCATCTTTAAACTGCACGTGTTAATTAGACACAGTGACAATTAAAAGTTATGAAAAGGTTGGCATGACAATTTTTTTCACATACTCTGATTTCCATGAATTTGTTGGAATTTTTGCTCAAGCATGGTACCTTTTTCAACAAATTTGTCCTACAGCTTGTTTCAGATCATCATCAAACTTTATTCATGGTAACTACACACATTGAAGAGGGAAAGGTACTTTTGAATTATTTGTGACTCTAATGGCGTGACCACAAATGGTGATTCAAATCAGTGATATTTTTCAGAAAAAAAGAGACTCTTACTTCTGTTAAGTACAAGAATAGATCTGGACCAAAATGCACACACTTGTTCAACGTCACAGCCTGAGTGACGTATATCATAAAAGAAGGCGCCCCCTTCTGGCAACAGGAAGTCATACCCATCACTGAGCCAGGTCTCACTGCAACCGTTGTGGCTTTTGCACGCAATAGTCTTTTATGCATGACTGACTTGTGCAATATGTGACAGCTGCAACATGTGACGACAGTCACACAGGACAGCGAGGGCCAGTTTATTGCTGCTTGCGGCTGTAAGTCATTCTACTTTCTGTTTATCTTTTTTTTAACAGCAGTCAGATTTATATCTCTATATTCACTGGTGTCGGGGGAATCCAATTTAAGAAACAGAAGTTATATTTTGACCCAGTTTATGACTCAGGTGTGCAATCCAGCAACAATGGGAGAAGGCCTACAAGAGGGCACAGACTGACAGTAACACTCTGTTACTGAGTGTTCATCCAGCATCAAATACAAAAAAATAAATAAAAAAGCAGATTCCAAAGGTGACATGGATCTCAGAGGCAAATTGATGTTTTATATTGTCCCCCCAACCTCTGGCTCATGCTCCTAATCAGCCATTGCATCCGAGGCACTAGCCTCTACACAGCAGTAATTTGACCTATGACCCCCTAATTTCACTGTGGCTGGCTTGATATTTAGCCCTTAATTTGGTTGTTTTCATGTTCAAGCTTTCCTGTGCACTGCCAAACTAACTCGAGCTACTCTCTTTACTTCTGTAAGACCCATAGTCTGTCACTCAATCACTGGCACTGAGTGAATTAACCAAATTTTGGCTCTGCTCTGTGGCAGTAGCATATAAACTGAAAATGGTCACACACATTTTGTATTTTAACTAACCAACCCTGTCATTTCAAACATCACAGAGAAAAGAAAAGAAATTGATATTTTTTAAGGTTAAAAACAGGCCTAATATAACCATGATGGTCTTAATTAAATGTTAAAATAACTAACAATTATTAAAACTATGATGACTCTACCAAAGTTCTGTAAAATAGAACCACTTCAGCATTTGTTTAGGCTGTAAAATCTACTTCCCGATCTTTCCAAGGGGACTATTTTTTTCAGTGGACATCTGCTGTTTTTTTGTGATGATAATGCATCAAATTATGTTTCTGTTCGCTTCATTTAATGGTGCAATCTTCTTTAGCTGTTGGACACTGTCAGTTCACTTAGAAATTCTAACAGCATTGACAGATTGTGAAAATCCCAGTGACATTTAAATTCACAGAAGTTCCGAGGAACGCCTCTGCACCTCGATAACAGTCAGATTATTTTTTGCTCTGTACATTTGTTCTACCAATCATGTTCTTGGCACAAAGCCACCTCTCATGACGTTCAGCTGGGAAATTCACTTGCAAAGGGTAAACTGTACTTGGCTTCAAACTCTGTATGGTTTGTACCAGCTAATGATTGTAACAATAGCTTTGTGAAACAGACTGTGATGTGAATAGGTCTGACAAGTGTTGGATCCCCAGTTATCCTGACAGGAGATTCTGATCCAGCTCTGTTTGAATAGTCCAATCATCAGGCCTCACATTGGTTGAACAGATGAGAGAACCTCTACAAAAGGCTGTTAAGGCTAGAGAGTAGGAGACCAGCCAAGTTTCTAACTGTCTTCCACCAGATATATACTGTTCTTATTCTGACATAGACATTGACAGATCAGCCATTATATTAATTCCCTGTGCCAGCCACCTTATTTAATGGCAGCTCTCTTCTCCTCTCAGCTATTGGTACCTAATACTTCAGTGTTGTGGTCTAACCATAGACTGTGGAGTGGACAGCGTGGCTCCGCCTTTCACTGTTGTACGATTTTGAAGCCCCTCCTGGAGCTGGATTCATTGTGCAGCCAGAGTCTGTGCAGTGGAGAATTTCCGGTGGAGCTGCGTGAAAAAAAAAGAAATGAAGCTAGCATTAGTTCATGCAGGACACGGAAGTCATACGCCCAGCTGTTACCAGCTGACAGGCTGATGTTGGAATCACATCTCTCCACCCCTCTTAACCAATCACAGCTTACTGTAGCAACAACGTGGTGTATTTTAACATGTCTCCATTCACAACTACTCCTGGTCCTGCTATGCACCACACTGCTGCGTCTCAAAGTTACCTCCTCCACCCCAGCCTCCTCCTGTTAAGTCTGTGTTCATGTATAATATTCATGTATAATATTCATAGATAAAGTATGTGTCTGCTTTGCACTCCCTGGAAAGCTCCAGCAGGCTGCTTGGCTAACCCAGGGAGTTCTCTGAAACCAAAGCTGTAACACCAACTATAACTGTATTCCATTTGGCAATAAATGATTCAAATCTATGACAAGAGTGTTCTTTATTTATTCTTCTTTCAAAGGTGTAGTCTCTTTTCGGCTCTCTTTCCAGGAGTTTCTTATATTCCGGATAAAAACTACCCACCAACAGAAACTGTCAACCATTGTAAAACGAAACTTATAACTTGGTTTTTAGCATCCAATGACAAATGAAAAACCAACTTCTCTCAGTAAAAAAAAACAAACTTGAACACAATGCAGCCAAATTACGTCTTCATACCACTGCAGTGTAAGGATGAAAAGTTATTAAAAGAATTTTCGTAACTTAATGTGTGCTGCCACCAAAGGCCGCTAAAAAAGACAATTTTTCACATTTTCCGATCTGCATGACATTTTTGGAGCAGATCTATCGTGTCTGGACATTTACAAATATATATTTGTTATGGGGATATCAGAAAAGACTTTTCTACAATTTAACTTCAAAGTTCAAATTTTTTGCGCTAGCAGGGCACATGCTTTTTGGAACTTGTCTGAGGTTTTTCCTCAAATCAGCCTGAAATCAGGCCTGTGCATACTAGACACATAGAGGATCAAATGTTATTTAAAGAATGTATCTAAAAAAATGGGTGTGGCCACTAGGGGCGCCCAAAGTTAACCATTTTTCAGAAACACAAAAACACTAATAACTTTCTTGTACAATGTCAGATCTTGACCAAAAAACACTCTAATATTCAGTGCCCCAGCTTGAGTGCAGCCATGTGGCATTTAGTCATGCAAAGTAAGGTGCCCCCTATTGGCAAGAGGAAATCAAATGTTTTACTCTGTGATAAATAGCCCCTCCCTCTTTCATCTTTTTGTTATAACAGTTGCGCAGAAAAATCAAAAACAATTTCCAGAAGCACCATTTATAAGGTCAACACCCTATTTTGAACCTAGGACTCTTAATAAGTCCCTCATTTCAACCCTAATCTGCTTCAAATTTCAAATGAACAGTTAAGACGTATCCCTGGACATACCTTTAAACTTTTATAAATCAAGCCAGAGTTGAACTATTTTTTTGATATATATAAAATTAACACCGCATGATAAGGCCCTTGCTCCTGTGTGGCTATCCGAGTGCATGCTTGGACAGCTACACATGGGCGAGGTCTTGTGTATCGCCGCTTGCAGCTTTAATTTGAAATATTTACTGCATATTTTATTACAACGCGAACTGTAGTGCTGTAGCTTATCTGAAATTCCATTTTGCACTGTCACCTAAAAGTCTTCTAGGGGTGGTCAGCCCAAATAAAGGCATCTGTGGAAAAACAGACATTATGAAACTGTTTTGGCCTTACAGTTCTTTGTAGCAAGTCATTAGTCGGCCTAATTAGATAATAATGACTGCTTTCCATTACTGAATAGTGTAGTACACATGGTGCTCAGAGCCTCACATCACCTTCTATTGCCAAGCCAAGTCAACTCGGCTGACAAAGTAGTTCGGGGATGGCTTACTCTCCTACATTCCTCCTTTTTTAATGTCTGTGATAACTCACACCGCCCGCTTTCTTCTGCATTCTCAGCTGCTGCCAGGGTTGAGCTCAAGCTAGACAAGCAGGCAGGCAGGCCGACAATCTGCAGCTTGTTGTACTGTAAGTGTTAAGAAAGAGTTTTCTTATTAACATCACACCCATGGAGCAATACTTTGTAGGCTGCAGAACATTATCACACGTCAAGATAAATGGGTTAGATATGGTCACTTGTTGGTATGCATCACAAGGTGCTCAGTCAGGTGTGTTTTCAGCAAGTATTTAATCCTTTGCCCTGTCAAAGGCCACATTTTATATTAAAGTGATAAATGTTTTCAGTTTTTCACTTTAATAGTTTATTCTAAAGACTCAAATACACAGTGAGGAGAATTTAAAGAGAAAGAGGCTAAACTGACTTTTAGCAGGCGCAAAAATATTCGGTTAGGGGTGCCGGATTATCGTGGTAATTGTAATTATTTATTTACCATCATTTTTAGCATGTTGTGTTTTTTGATTGCATTGATCTAATTTTTTTTATCCCTGACTCTATTGTATCTGTATGTGAGTTTACTGTTTATAAATTCTGTTTTTACGCATTGAGCTTCTTGTGCCTGAGTTGTTGGGGTCAGAAAACAAATGTCAGTCCCAACCTGAAGTGGACATTGATTGGCTGTTATTATATTTCGGCTCGTTTACCATAAGCTGATTGACTCCCACTGTAGTTGGGGAGGGTAAGTCTGTACTGAGCAGCAGAGGGGAAACGTGAAAATGGAGGAGCATGAGAGAATATACGGTTATATGAATGGAAAATTCACATTTCAGAGTCGCCCCAACGGCCCCTTTGATCAAATTAAGTGCTGTGTCTTTTTTTTTGTAAAAAGAGTTTGCCTACCATCACAACTGCTCAAGTTTAGCCGACCACATCAACACAAAGCAACCAGTCATGAGTGCAGCCACAGCTAGCTTTAGCAGCGAAGACTTTAGCAACTCTTTGAGCCAG
Source organism: Thalassoma bifasciatum (assembly GCA_008086565.1). Classification (NCBI taxonomy): domain Eukaryota; kingdom Metazoa; phylum Chordata; class Actinopteri; order Labriformes; family Labridae; genus Thalassoma; species Thalassoma bifasciatum. Next base: position 17,653 of record RPOG01005931.1, read on the forward strand.
AGCAAAGCTCTTCGCTAAACTAAACTTGAGGAGAATAGCTGCGTATGAGCAAGTCTTCTTCTGACAGGCTGACCAATATTCATGCCAAGTGGACAGGGATGAACTGCAGGCTGATGAACATAGTGGTAGACAAAGGGTTAATGGAAATGTTGTAAACTGTGTCCAATGACCCATCATACAAACCACCGTGTGATGTGTCAATTTATAGCACTTTTTATGGTGACAATGTTTCATATTTTTTTCTTATTTTCTAATTATATGCAGATTGACAGAAGAAACGCAACAGTATTCCCTCTGGTGATCAACACCAAAAGTTGCAGGCAGTCTCAAATACAGCAGAATGTAAAGTGCTTGGACCATCTTTTTAAAAAGGCTGTTGAAAACAAATGACTGTTGTGACTCCCCCCAGAATTCAATGATGAGCTCACTGGTGATCTGCATATGGGCATTTATTTTCCAATAAGCCGTGAAAACTACACAAAACATAAATAAGTACAAATAAATACAGTATACATTCATGACAGTAAACCAAGCACAGAAAATATACATAAATTAAATACTCAGAGCTTAAATGACGTCAAATATGAGATATAATGGCCATCATGCGCCAATCACGTGAACTCTAATTAAGCTTTTAAAACACATAAGACGACAAAGTGAAAACACTTTAAAGATAAAACAGTTACCTCAGAGGCCTCAATCGAGGGAGATCAAAAACAAAGTTTGAAACTCCACACTTCAGGGAACAAAACAATACGCACCAACCCCGAACTCCTCTCCTTTCTTTCTCTCAACTTCAGCAGGTGTGTGCGCGTGTGTCTGTATACATGCGTGTGTGCCTGCGACAAAGCACTGGCCTCCTGAAAGCGGCATAAAAATAGTTCCTCAGCTTCACTTAACAATTTTCAATTATTTACAAACATGAACTTAGCTATCTATTTATTATATTTATAAACCAAAAATATGTATTGTTCACCAACTGCATGCAGACCATTACAACTGTCAAACCTTTTATGCATCAATCTTTTGATTTGCCACAAAAATGTAATGGATTTAAATGACAATACCACAAATGAAGGACTTTTCTCAGCAATTTTAGGTGAGATCAAAAAAGAGATTAATAAGAGTGATTAATTACAGATCGTAATTTATTAATTGCACAGCAGCACATCACTTGACAGCACCTGTTTAAGTTTGTTTAAATTAAGAAAATATATATGCTGCAATATAGCATATAACACATAAGACCTGACCACATCCCCTCAGAAATGCTCGCCAAATCATTCAAACCCAATTGATCTAAATACAGCACAGCTGTTTCTTGATTTCAACCTGAAATGGTTGAGACGTGTCAGATACAGTTTTACCAGCAGTCTGAGAGCTCCAATCTGTGAAAAGGAACAGCCAAATTTCTACACCCTATCTCTCAAAAGATAAGTGAATGTCATGAAATGCTGCCAACAATAATGAATCTCAGTGCGGCTCCTCAGTAAGGATTTGGCTGAATGTTTTTTTTTTTTTCTTCTTGAAGTTACATAAATCTTATCTGCTGTCCAGTTCTCTTTTTCTCCATATCATGGCCAAACTCTACTGGTATGGCTTGCAAGGGTTAGTTAACATTTCCTGAACCTTTGCAAGATGTGACATTGTGTCTGTCAATACCACATCTATTGCGCGAGAGTCTAGCCAATGTTTGCAAGAGGCGGAATGATACAAAACCCAAAACCAGTGAAGTTGGCACGTTGTGTAAATTATAAATAAAAACAGAATATAATGATTTGCAAATCCTTTTCCACTTATGTTACATTTAATACACTGCAAAGACAAGATACTTAACGTTCAAACTGCGAAACTTTATTTTCTTTTGCAAATAATCATCAACTTAGAATTTAATAGCAGCAACACATTGCAAAAAAAGTTGGCACAGGGGCATTTTACCACTGTGTTACATCAGCTTTAACAACACTCAGTAAATGTTTGGGACTTGAGGAGACCAATTTTTCAAGCTTTTTTGAGTGGAAGTCTTTCCCATTCTTGCTTGATGAACAGCTTCAGTTGTTTAACAGTCAGGGGTCTCTGTTGTTGTATTTTATGCTTCATAATGTGCCACACATTTTCAATGGGGGACAGGTCTGGACTACAGGCAGGCCAGTCTAGTACTTGCACTCTTTTACTACGAAGCTACTCTGTTGTAACACATGCAGAATGTGGCTTGGCATTGTCTTGCTGAAATATTCAAGGGCATCCATGAAAAAGACGTTGCTTGGATGGCAACATATGTTGCTCCAAAACCTATCCTTGTTAATGAATGACTGAGCATCTCAGGGAAGCTGCTTTTATACCCAATCATGGCACCCACCTGTTCCTAATGAGCCTGTTCACCTGTGGGATGTTCAAAAATAAGTGTTTGATGAGCATTCTTCAACTTTCTCAGTCGTTTTTGCCACTTGTGCCAGCTTTTTTGAAACATGTTGCAGGCATCAAATTCCAAATGAGCTAATATTTGCAAAAGAAAATAAAGTTTCTCAGTGCGAACATTAAGCATCTTGTCTTTGCTGAGTATTCTATTGAATATAGGTTGAAATGGATTTGCAAATCATTGTATTCTGTTTTTATTTATGATTTACGAAACGTGCCAACTTAACTGGTTTTGGGTTTTGTAGTTTCCATGAGTATGTCTCCATTAAGATATACCCAAAACTAGGGCAGCACAATACGCCATAAACCTAATTTCTAGATATTTTCAGGCTATATATATATATATATATATATTATGATTCTTCCTTAATCACTATATAAATGTCAAATTCACTCCTGATTTAAGCAAACCCTTCAGTTGGGTTTTTAAAATATCAGGTTAAGTTTAGCAAACAGCTTACTTCAAACCAAACCTTTCCTTGCTACATATTTTTAGTTCCAGTGAACGATTCATTTAGATTTGAATGTATTATATGACTGTCTCTATATTTTTCTAAAATTACAACTATGACGACCGATAACGCTTTAAAAATAACGAAAGTTGGAGATAACTTTATCTTACTTTTATTCTCATAAATCAGCTACCTTGATATTGTTGGTGGTGCTGAAAGGACATTGTTGGTGACCTTTGTCTCTGGTTAGGGTTGCCAACTTTCTCACTCTGAAATACGGGACAGGTGCATGGTGCCATGGTGGTATGAGCATGATGTGTGGATACATGTATATTCATATCTGATTCAATTTGAAATGCACAAGTGTGTATATTCCCTTTAATCATTATTGTATCATAATGTAACCTGAGGAGAATAAATAAACAATAAACCACAATTTGGCTCTTAATACCAAAAATCAGATAACAAAAAAATTAAATGCTAGAGAGAATGACTCACCAAATGTATTATTTCCGTGGATACTTTTTGCTGCTCTTGACTGACCAACTGACCACTGTCCAATTGAAAATACCTGACAGCATTAAGTGCAAAAGGCTTTTATCAACCACCGCTGACAGGTTTAACTCACCTCTTTGTTGAACTGTATGTGTTAAGAAAGAGTTTTCTTATTAACATCACACCCAGTGGCACTGCACGTTGTCACCGCAGTTTTTTCTATTTTTCTAGGTTTATCCATGTTTGCCAACTGACCATACAACACATTACATAAACTTTCTTTTCCCCTTGTTTATGTTTATTTTGCAGGACTTGGTGCATCTGTACCAACTACTTATGCGCATGAGGGGGGCTGTGATTGGTTGACGGGCGGCGTGATTGACACTTGACATTGCTGCTTTATCTGATCTAGGATCAGTAGTGTGCAGTCTGCTGTATTTACAAGGGTTAACAGTTAATGAACAGAACAATTGAGGTCCCTCACGTGACAAACCAATGAAACGCAATACACTGGATGTCCTGGCTAATTTGGGACAATTGGCAACCCCAGCTCTGGTTATAGTTTGGGGATTCTCCTTCTCCTTCTGTTTACTTTGCGGCTCAGAGTTTTTGTGTTTTTTGTGTGTGTGTTATTAAAGGTGGTTTAAGTTAACCAACACCAAATGAAGCTCCTCTCTACCATCATGCGGCTGCTGTGACCAAGGGACAACACTCACAGAAGGTGGGGGGTATGGGGGCAGACTGGATATTAAGTGGCGTATCATCGTCAAGTTTTCTCCGCGTTTAGACGAGCATCCTCAGGAGATGCGATAGTGGGTGAAATTTGATGCCAGGCCGCTAGGTGGTGCTGTGATAGAATGTCGGCATACGCCTATATAAGAACATCCATTTCTGGACGACATGACTTATGTGGCCGTTCCCAAAAAGAATTTTGTTAGGACGGATGAGGAGGTTGAACTATTCTTGTATGTTTACCAGAGCTGCTAGAACAGCCTGAAGATCTGTGGGATCAAGGTAGTCAGACATGTTTGTTTGCTTTGTTTGACCAGCTCGGCCTGTGAGTGTGATGTAAATAGGTATGCGACATGACGTCTTTTGCATCTTTTGCTGTTTAGAGGGGGGTGTAACCACGATCATCTTCAAAACACTCCACTCTGGAGGGGGTCTTGAGATTCTTGCGGATTCACTCCCCTGCAACACAGTTGCCGTGTAAACAAGAGGCCCTTACGACAAAATATTCTGTCTGGATTTACCCGCAATCGTCCCTGTGTAAACAGAGCCTTAAGATGTCGTGTCCATTTCTTGTTGTGAAGAGCTGGAAGAGAATCAGGCAAGGGATCATAAAGGCAGCAAAGCAAGCTCAAAAAAGCAACCACTCTTAAGAAAAAGGCTCCAAAAAACCCGCAACCTATGACTGACAAGATATGCAAGCAACTTTTTCCCTCCCCCCCGATACAAATGCACAAAGTTTTCCGTAAAGGTGGGGGACTGTGCAGAGATCATACGTCATGTATTATGAATCATGTATTACGCACGGCCACACGCTTGTGCTCATGCATGAACTGAGCCACGCTGGAACACACCCCTCCCAACCGTGCTGGGGAAGTTTGCCGTGCCTAAGCAGAGATGGGGCTGAAGTGTGCTCAAGCACAGCACAGTTGGCCAGTGTGACCGCGCCCCAAACCTACTGTTTTATGTAAAATATGACTTTTTGTAGTTTTGAACTGGAAATGAGAAAGAAAGACTGGGAACACGATGGAATCCCTATTAAAAAGACACACCCACACGAAATCAGAAAAGGATGAGAAAAAAAAAGGAAAAAGAAAACAACACCATGGATGCACAAGCCTTTACACAGTCTTCCCTCTATAAATCACGTCTAGCAAAGTTTACATTCAACCATAAAAGTTCAATGCAACACAGGTTTTCAATAAAAATGATGACAGCTGATCTCACTGATCATTATTACCTTTTTGTCATGTCCTGTGATCATTTCAAGGGAGTGAGTTTTTTTAAACCACCCACTTAAGTTCAACAGACACCAGATATTGAGAGCTCACACTAGCTTTATTTCCAGATGTCGCTCATTTACACCGTGCATCAGGTGATGAAGATGTGTTGTTGAGGATGACTCATAAATGCTAATCATGAGAAGCAGCCAACGTAGTGTCTCTGGTACACTCTGTTCACATCAAGATAAAGTTGTGATCCTTACAATCATTTCACACACATTTAAAACAAATGTCGTTCTTTATGAATTATGCAAGTACACTGTTGCTTTAATTCCACTGAAGTTGGGATGCTGTGTAAAACGCAAACAAAAACAGAATACAGTGATTTTCAAATCCCGTTTAAACTTTATTCAATTGAATATGCAACGAAGATAAGATATTTATTTTGCAATCTGGTATACTATATTGTTTTTTGCAAATATTCACTCATATTGAATTTGATGCCTGCAAACCATTCCTGAACAGCTGGGACAGGAGCAACAAAAGACTGTTAAAGTTGCTGATGCTGAAAAAAACAGCTGTTTGGATCATTCCACAGGTGAACAGGTTCACTGGGAACAGGTGAGTGTCATGATTGGGTATAAAAGCAGCATCCCCAGTCCTTCAGGTTCATCACTTTGTGAACAACTGCGTTAGCAAATAGTCCAACAGTTTAGGAACAATGTTTCTCAATATTCAATTAAAGAAATTAAGGGATGTCATTACCTACAGCCCATTTTATCATCAAAAGATTCAGAGAATCTGGAGAAATCTCTGCATGTAAGCAGCAAGGCCCAAAACCAACATTGAATAGCCGTGACCTTTGACCCTTCAAGCGGCGCTGCATTAAAAACCCACATCATTGTGTAAAGGATATTAGCACGTGGGTTCAGAAACACTTCAGAAAACCATTGACAGTTAACACAGTTCATCACGACATCTACAAGTGACAGTTCAAACTCTTTTATCTTATCTTATATATATATATATATATATATATATATATATATATATATATATATATATATATATATATATATATATATATATATATATATATATATAAACATATAATTTATAAAAATAAATCCAGTGCTCACAATGAAAGACAAAAAAATTTGGTCCAACTTTATATCAATAGTGTATAAGCTGACATAAATCAAACCTCCCTACACTGATCTGTTGTTTTTAAAGGCCTTTGAATGTTATACACTCTTTCCAGCCAGACTGAAAGTCTTTGACAAGGACGGAAAATGTAAGGGGTTCTACAATCCTGCAGCCACCACAGAGGGTCTACAGGTGTACAGCATCAACATGGAGATTCCAGCTGAGGAGCCGGACTGCAGGAAGCAGGCTGGGAAAGAGTTAAACCTAAGACCAAGAGACGCCCCACGAGTGACCTGATGAGTGGTAGAAAGACATTAATGAACTCAATTGATCGGCATACAGGAGAAAACGACTAAAAGGTATGGACAGAGTGTAAAAGCGGAGGCAAATGCACCCCCTTTGGATGCACATATCTCTCTAAAGCAAAAAGATGACTGAAATATTTGGAAGTCAAGTCTTTTCCAGATCTGAAACCCATGAGTACAAAATGTAGGATTTTGAATTTGATGTCGATCCAGAGAACCGTATGTTTTATCAGATAAATGACTCATGTAAATATTATAGCGATAATGATTTCAGAAACAATGTTGAAGTAAACAATAGATTTTAGTTAATGCATTTCAGTTGTTGAAGCCTTTATGTGAGCTTTACCAAGATAAATGAATATCTGAGTTCATTTCAAAGTAAATTTACATTGATTGCCTTGTCTTCGACGTGGCTAAATCAAGAAAAAGGTGTTGATTTTTATATTGAGGGTTATGAGTTGCATTCTATGAATAGAGGTGACAAGAGGGGGTTGGGGGTGGCCTTGTTTGTAGACAGTGACTTGAAATGCAAACCAATTAAAGCCATGACAACAGCAGTAGATTATTTCATGGAGTGTTTAACTGTGGAAATTGAAATGGAAAAGAAGAGAAATATTGTTGTAAGTTGTGTGTTTAGAACACCAGCCTCAAATATAGAAACTTTTACAGATAAACTGGAAGAACTTATGGATAGGTTAAATGAAAGAAAAACATTTATTATTTGTGAAGATTTTAACATAGATCTCCTAAATACATCTGAACACAAAGCCACATCAGATTTCCTTGATGCATTATAGAGCAGAGGTGTATACCCTCTAATTACCAAGCCCAGCAGGATGACATCTTCAGGTGCAACACTAATTGATAATATTTTTATAAATGTTTTGCAAAACAATGCTAGTAGTGGCTTTTTAATTAATGACATAAGTGACCACTTACCAGTATTTGTAATAAATGACTACCAGATAAAGAGCAAGGAGAATTAAATTTGTAAAAGATTTATAAGGGAAAGAACTGACAAAGCAATATGTGGATTCCAAAATCATCTCATCAGAGAACAGTGGGAAGGTGTTTATGTTACTGAGATTAATGTTGCTTATAACTCATTTTTGAGTTGATATTTAGAAGTTTACAATAAACACTGTCCCATCATTCAGTAGAAAGAAAAAGGCAGGCACAATAGTAAGCCATGGATCACAAAATGCATGCAAAAAGACAAATAAACAGGGACTTTGTCGAATTTCAAACTAAGGAGGCAGAGAGGCAATATAAGGTTTATAAAAATAAGTTGATATTTGTAATTAGACCAGCCAAAAAAGAAAACTATAATAAATTGTTGCAGGAAAACAAAAAAAAAACATCTAAAGCACATGGAAAATAATGAATAAGGTGCTAGGAAATAATTCTGTAACCCCGAGTCTATCAAAATATTTTATGAACGATGAGATTTTTGAAAACATGAATGAAGTGGTGAATGAATTTAACTCTTTTTTTGTTGGTGTTGGACTTAATCTTGCAAAAGCTATAAAAAAAGATAAAGACTGTCAAATGGCAGGCTCAGGAGATGGAGGGAGTCAAATGTTGAAGTTATGTTTCCTGGAGAAGTGAATGAGGGTGAGACAAGAAATATTTTGGCCAAATCTAAAAATAAGACATCAACTGACTGTGACAGGCTGGACATGATTATTGTGAAAAAGACGATAAACTGTTTAAGTCAACCCATATGTCATATTTTCATTCTCTTCTTTTGTTCAGGTGTCTTTCCAGGCAGAATGAAAATAGTGAAGGTAATTCCACTTTTTAAAACAGGAGACAAACACAGCTTTACTTATTATTGGCCAGTTTCAATACTGTTACAATTTTCAAAGGTACTTGAGAAATTGTCTGCAGAAACATTTGATCATTTTATTGAAAAAATAATGTATTTAGTGAAAGCCAATTTGGATTTCAGAAGAACTGATCCACCACTTTAGCATTAATGAAGTTATCAGAGGAAATCTCTACGGCAATAGACAGTAAAAAACACACATTTGGTGTATTAATTGATTTGAAAAAAGCGTTAGACACAATAAATCACAAGCTTTTACTTTCAAAATCATATAGGAATGGTGTTTTGAACTGGATAAGTAGCTATTTATCTAATAGACTGCAATATGTACAATTTTCTGGTTCAACATCTGAGCATCATTTCAGGGCCTAAACTCTTTAATTTGTACATGAATGACATTTGTGAAGCTTCAACGCTGCTGCAGTTTGTTTTATTTGCTGATGACACTAACTTATTTTGCTCTGGACATGATTTAAAAACTCTTACAGGAATTATTGAAAATGAAATGGTCAAATTAAAAGCATGGTTTGACAAAAATGAGCTATCCTTAAATTTGAGTTGAACTAAGTTTATGATATTAACAAACAAAAAAAGTTGAAAATATTGTGTTGTCTATAGATGGAGTCAACACTGACAGTGTCAGAATTCCGTTTTTTGGGTGTGATTGTTGATGATGAGCTGACATGGAAATCCCATATCGCTCATGAAAAAAAAAAAGTGTCTAAGAATATCTTTGTTTGGATTGTAGAGTTCTGAGGGTCTTGTATTGTTCGCTTTTTTTTTTTTTTTTTGCCTTATTTTCTTTATTGTGTTGAAGTGTGGGGTAACACTTTTCTCACAAACATCCATTAATCATCTTACAGAAAAGAGCGGTAAGAAGTGTTCATAAAGTCCACAATAGAGAGCACACCAACAAACTGTTTTTATCAGCAGGTTTACTGAAACTGAAAGATTTAATTCAGTTACAGACACTCATAGTTATGTTCAAAGCAAAGAGTAAGCTACTACCAGAAAGTTTACAAAATGTTTGTTTTATGCTCAGATGATGGGTAGTATAGGAGAAAATATAATTTTAAACATCAGTTTTCCATACATTTGATACATTGTGAAAGTTTGTATTTTGTTTCCTTTTCTTGTTGTGTTTACCATGTATGGAACAAATTAATAAAATGAAATGATTAATGAAATGAAATATATTAAAAATAAATGTTCTACAGTTTAAAATTTTTCACACTTGTACTAACAGTTTTATCAATATCTAGTTTTTCCTTTTTGAGATGACTGAATAGATCCTACAGCAGGCATACATTCAAATACAAAGGCCTGTTTCAATCATATTGATTCTATGACTGTGTCAATGTTTTTGAAGTTTAGTGACCAGTAAGAAATACAAGATAGTAGTGCCTTCATGAACAGAATCGATACTTAGTGGGGAGTGATTAATGCACTGCAAAGCTCTGCCACCATCAGGAGACAAACAGCTCTGTGCAAGTTCCAGCTTCCGACAA
>RPOG01005932.1:11086-21876 GCA_008086565.1 Thalassoma bifasciatum
AAACCCAGATTTCTAGCATAAAGACCAGTCAAAGTACATTCATAACCTACTTTAGACTGTTAAAATAGGTTTAAACTCAGATTTCTAGAATTGAGACCAGTCAAAGTACATTCATAACCTACTTTAGACTGTTTTATGTCAGTTCAAACCCAGATTTCTAGCATTAAGACCAGTCAAAGTACATTCATATTGTACTTTTGACCTACAAAAGTCAGTTTTAACCCAGATTTCTTGCATTTCGACCAGTCAAATTACATTCATAACCTGCTTTTCACTTTTAAAAATAGGTTTAAACACAGATTTCTAGCATTGAGACCAGTCAAAGTACATTCATAGCCTACTTTTGACTGCTTAAAATAAGTTTAAACCCAGATTTCTAGCATTGAGACCAGACAAAGTACACTCATAACCTACACTAGACTGTTCGAAAGTCAGTTAAAACCCAGATTTCTAGCATTAAGACCAGTCAAAGTTCATTCATAACCTACTTTTGACTTTTTAAAATAGGTTTAAACCCAGATTTCTAGCATTCATACCAGTCAAAGTACATTCATAACCTACTTTCGACTGTTTAAATAGGTTTAAACCCAGATTTCTAGCATAAAGACCAGTTAAAGTAACTTCATAACCTACTTTACACTGTTTTACATAGGTTTATACCCAGATTTCTCGCATTGAGACCAGTCAAAGCACATTCATAACCTACTTTAGACTTTTTTAAATAGGTATAGACCCAGATTTCTAGCATTGAGACCAGTCAAAGCACATTCATAACCTATTTTCGACTGTTTAGAATAGGTTTAAACCCAGATTTCTAGCATAAAGACCAGTCAAAGTACATTCATAACCTACTTAAGACTGTTAAAAATAGGTTTAAACTCAGATTTCAAGAATTGAGACCAGTCAAAGTACATTCATATTGTACTTTTGACCTACAAAAGTCAGTTTTAACCCAGATTTCTTGCTTTTCGACCAGTCAAATTACATTCATAACCTGCTTTTCACTTTTTAAAATAGGTTTAAACTCAGATTTCTTGCTTTTCGACCAGTCAAAGCACATTCATAACCTGCTTTTCACTTTTTAAAATAGGTTTAAACTCAGATTTCTAGCATTGAGACCAGTCAAAGCACATTCATAACCTACTTTAGACTGTTTGAAATAGGTTTAAACCCAGATTTCTAGCATTGAGACCAGTCAAAGCACATTCATAACCTACTTTCGACTGTTTAAAATAGGTTTAAACCCAGATTTCTAGCATAAAGACCAGTCAAAGTACATTCATAACCTACTTTAGACTGTTAAAATAGGTTTAAACTCAGATTTCTAGCATTGAGACCAGTCAAAGTACTTTCATAAGCGACCTTTGACTGTTTAAAATAGGTTAAAACTCAGATTTCTTGCATTCAGACCAGTCAAAGTACATTCATAACCGACCTTTGACTGTTTAAAATAGGTTAAAACTCAGATTTCTTGCATTCAGACCAGTCAAAGTACATTCATAGCCTACTTTAGACTGTTTAAAGTCAGTTTAAACCCAGATTTCTAGCATTGAGACCAGTCAAAGTACATTCATAGCCTACTTTAGACTGTTTAAAGTCAGTTTAAACNTCAAAGTACATTCATAACCTACTTAAGACTGTTAAAAATAGGTTTAAACTCAGATTTCTAGAATTGAGACCAGTCAAAGTACATTCATAACCTACTTTAGACTGTTTTAAGTCAGTTCAAACCCAGATTTCTAGCATTAAGACCAGTCAAACTACATTCATATTGTACTTTTGACCTACAAAAGTCAGTTTTAACCCAGATTTCTTGCTTTTCGACCAGTCAAATTACATTCATAACCTGCTTTTCACTTTTTAAAATAGGTTTAAACTCAGATTTCTAGCATTGAGACCAGTCAAAGCACATTCATAATCTACTTTAGACTGTTTTAAATAGGTATAAACCCAGATTTCTAGCATTGAGACCAGTCAAAGCACATTCATAACCTACTTTCGACTGTTTAAAATAGGTTAAAACCCAGATTTCTAGCATAAAGACCAGTCAAAGTACATTCATAACCTACTTTAGACTGTTAAAAATAGGTTTAAACTCAGATTTCTAGAATTGAGACCAGTCAAAGTACATTCTTAACCTACTTTAGACTGTTTTATGTCAGTTCAAACCCAGATTTCTAGCATTAAGACCAGTCAAAGTACATTCATATTGTACTTTTGACCTACAAAAGTCAGTTTTAACCCAGATTTCTTGCATTTCGACCAGTCAAATTACATTCATAACCTGCTTTTCACTTTTAAAAATAGGTTTAAACCCAGATTTCTAGCATTGAGACTAGTCAAAGAACATTCAAAACCTACTTTAGACTGTTCAAAAAAGGTTTAAACCCAGATTTCTAGCATTGAGAACAGTCAAAGTACATTCATAACCGACCTTTGACTGTTTAAAATAGGTTTAGACTCAGATTTCTTGCATTCAGACCAGTCAAAGTACATTCATAGCCTACTTTAGACTGTTAAAAGTCAGTTCAAACTCAGAGTTCTAGCATTAATACCAGTCAAAGTACATTAATAACCTACTTTAGACTGTTTAAAGTCAGTTTAAACCCAGAATTCTAGCATTGAGACCAGTCAAAGTACATTCATAGCCTACTTTAGACTGTTTAAAGTCAGTTTAAACTCAGATTTCTAGCATTCATAACAGTCAAAGTACATTCATAACCGACTGTAGACTGTTAAAAGTCAGTTAAAACCAAGATTTCTAGCATTAAGACCAGTCAAAGTACATTCAATACCTACTTTGGACTATTTAAAATAGGTTTAAACCCAGATGTCTAGCATAAAGACCAGTCAAAGTAACTTCATAACCTACTTTAGACTGTTTGAAATAGGTTTAAACTCAGATTTCTATCATTTAGACCAGTAAAAGCACATTCATAACCTACTTTACACTGTTTTAAATAGGGTTATACCCAGATTTCTAGCATTGAGACCATTATAGGCACATTCATAACCTACTTTCGACTGTTTAAAATAGCTTTAAACTCAGATTTCTAGCATTGAGACTAGTCAAAGAACATTCAAAACCTACTTTAGACTGTTCAAAATAGGTTTAAACCCAGATTTCTAGCATTGAGACCAGTCAAAGTACATTCATAGCCTACTTTAGACTGTTTAAAGTCAGTTTAAACTCAGATTTCTAGCATTCATACCAGTCAAAGTACATTCATAACCGACTGTAGACTGTTTAAAGTCAGTTAAAACCAAGATTTCTAGCATTAAGACCAGTCAAAGTTCATTCAATACCTACTTTTGACTATTTAAAATAGGTTTAAACCCAGATGTCTAGCATAAAGACCAGTCAAAGTACATTCATAACCTACTTTATACTGTTAAAATAGGTTTAAACCCAGATTTCTAGCATTGAGACCAGTCAAAGTACATTCATAACCTACTTTATTATGTTTTAAGTCAGTTCAAACCCAGATTTCTAGCATTAAGACCAGTCAAACTACATTCATATTGTACTTTTGACCTACAAAAGTCAGTTTTAACCCAGATTTCTTGCTTTTCGACCAGTCAAATTACATTCATAACCTGCTTTTCACTTTTTAAAATAGGTTTAAACTCAGATTTCTAGCATTGAGACCAGTCAAAGCACATTCATAACCTACTTTAGACTGTTTTAAATAGGTATAAACCCAGATTTCTAGCATTGAGACCAGTCAAAGCACATTCATAACCTACTTTCGACTGTTTAAAATAGGTTTAAACCCAGATTTCTAGCATAAAGACCAGTCAAAGTACATTCATAACCTACTTTAGACTGTTGAAATAGGTTTAAACTCAGATTTCTAGCATTGAGACCAGTCAAAGTACTAAGTATTGGCTGGAAACTGACAAATTTTATCCAATTTTGAGTCTAAAGAACGTAAGTCTGGTCAGTTTCATGTAAGTATTGGCTGGAAACTGACAAATTTTATCCAATTTTGAGTCTAAAGAACGTAAGTCTGGTCAGTTTCATGTAAGTATCGGATGAAATCTGACAAATTTCAGTCAAATTTGGGTCTAAAGATCGTAACTGACCAGTCAAAGTACATTCATAGCCTACTTTAGACTGTTTAAAGTCAGTTTAAACTCAGATTTCTAGCATTCATAACAGTCAAAGTACATTCATAACTGACTGTAGACTGTTTAAAGTCAGTTAAAACCAGGATTTCTAGCATTAAGACCAGTCAAAGTACATTCATTACCTACTTTTGACTATTTAAAAAAGGGTTAAACCCAGATGTCTAGCATAAAGACCAGTGAAAGTTCATTCATAACCTACTTTAGACTGTTTGAAATAGGTTTAAACTCAGATTTCTATCATTTAGACCAGTAAAAGCACATTCATAACCTACTTCACAATGTTTTAAATAGGTTTATACCCAGATTTCTAGCATTGAGACCAGTCAAAGCACATATATAACCTACTTTAGACTGTTTTAAATAGGTATAAACCCAGATTTCTAGCATTGAGACCAGTCAAAGCACATTCATAACCTACTTTCGACTGTTTAAAATAGGTTAAAACCCAGATTTCTAGCATAAAGACCAGTCAAAGTACATTCATAACCTACTTAAGACTGTTAAAAATAGGTTTAAACTCAGATTTCTAGAATTGAGACCAGTCACAGTACATTCATAACCTACTTTAGACTGTTTTAAGTCAGTTCAAACCCAGATTTCTAGCATTAAGACCAGTCAAACTACATTCATATTGTACTTTTGACCTACAAAAGTCAGTTTTAACCCAGATTTCTTGCTTTTCGACCAGTCAAATTACATTCATAACCTGCTTTTCACTTTTTAAAATAGGTTTAAACTCAGATTTCTAGCATTGAGACCAGTCAAAGTACATTCATAGCCTACTTTTGACTGCTTAAAATAAGTTTAAACCCAGATTTCTAGCATTGAGACCAGACAAAGTACACTCATAACCTACACTAGACTGTTCGAAAGTCAGTTAAAACCCAGATTTCTAGCATTAAGACCAGTCAAAGTTCATTCATAACCTACTTTTGACTTTTTAAAATAGGTTTAAACCCAGATTTCTAGCATTCATACCAGTCAAAGTACATTCATAACCTACTTTTGACTTTTTAAAATAGATTTAAACCCAGATTTCTTGCATTCATACCAGTCAAAGTACACTCATAACCTACTTTAGACTGTTTAAAATAGGTTTAAACCCAGATTTCTAGCATAAAGACCAGTAAAAGTAACTTCATAACCTACTTTACACTGTTTGAAATAGGTTTAAACTCAGATTTCTATCATTTAGACCAGTAAAAGCACATTCATAACCTACATTACACTGTTTTACATAGGTTTATACCCAGATTTCTCGCATTGAGACCAGTCAAAGCACATTCATAACCTACTTTAGACTTTTTTAAATAGGTATAGACCCAGATTTCTAGCATTGAGACCAGTCAAAGCACATTCATAACCTACTTAAGACTGTTAAAAATAGGTTTAAACTCAGATTTCAAGAATTGAGACCAGTCAAAGTACATTCATATTGTACTTTTGACCTACAAAAGTCAGTTTTATCCCAGATTTCTTGCACTTGACCAGTCAAAGTACATTCAAAACCTACTTTAGACTGTTCAAAATAGGTTTAAACTCAGATTTCTAGCATTGAGACTCTTCAAAGTACACTCATAACCGACTTTTGACTGTTTAAAATAGGTTTAAACTCAGATTTCTTGCATTCAGACCAGTCAAAGTACATTCATAACCTACTTTAGACTTTTTAAAGTCAGTTTAAGCTCAGATTTCTAGCATTCATCCCAGTCAAAGTACATTAATAACCTACTTTACACTGTTTAAAGTCAGTTTAAACCCACATTTCTAGCATTATGATCAGGCAAATCACATTCATAACCTACTTTTGACTGCTTAAAATAAGTTTAAACCCACATTTCTAGCATTATGATCAGGCAAAGCACATTCATAACCTACCTTTGACTGCTCAAAAGTCAGTTAAAACCCAGATTTCTAGCATTAAGACCAGTGAAAGTTCATTCATAAACTACTTTGACTTTTTAAAATAGGTTTAAACCCAGATTTCTAGCATTCATACCAGTCAAAGTACATTCATAACCGACTGTAGACTGTTTAAAGTCAGTTAAAACCCAGATTTCTAGCATTAAGACCAGTCAAAGTACATTCATTACCTACTTTTGACTTTTTAAAATAGGTTTAAACCCAGATGTCTAGCATCAAGATCAGTCAAAGTATCTTCATAACCTACTTTAGACTGCTTGAAGTCAGTTAAAACCCAGATTTCTAGCATAAAGACCAGTCAAAGTACATTCGTATTGTACTTTTGACTTTTCAAAAGTCAGTTTTAACCCACATTTCTTCCATTAAGACCAGTCAAAGTACATTCATAACCTGCTTTTCACTTTTTAAAATAGGTTTAAACCAAGATTTCTAGCATAAAGACCAGTCAAGTACATTCATTACCTACTTAAGACTTTTTTAAAATTGGTTTAAACCCCGATTTCTAGCATTAAGACCAGTCAAAGTACATTCATAACCTACTTTTGACTTTTTAAAATAGGTTTAAACCCAGATGTCTAGCATAAAGACCAGTCAAAGTATCTTCATAACCTACTTTAGACTGTTTGAAGTCAGTTAAAACCCAGATTTCTAGCATTAAGACCAGTCAAAGTACATTCGTATTGTACTTTTGACTTTTCAAAAGTCAGTTTTAACCCAGATTTCTTCCATTAAGACCAGTCAAAGTACATTCATAACCTGCTTTTCACTTTTTAAAATAGGTTTAAACCCAAATTTGTAACAAGGAGACCAGTCAAAGTACATTCATAACCTGCTTTTGACTTTTTAAAATAGGTTTAAACTTAGATTTCTAGCATAAAGACCAGTCAAAGTACATTCATAACCTACTTTAGACTTTTTTTAAATTGGTTTAAACCCCGATTTCTAGCATTAAGACCAGTCAAAGTGCATTCATAACCTACTTTTGACTGTTTAGAGTCATTTTTAACTCAGATTTCTAGCATTCATACCAGTCAAAGTACATTCATAACCTACTTTAGACTGTTTAAAGTCAGTATAAACCCAGATTTCTTGCATTGAGACCAGACAAAGTACACTCATAACCTACACTAGACTGTTCAAAAGTCAGTTAAAACCCAGATTTCTAGCATTAAGACCAGTCAAAGTTCATTCATAAACTACTTTTGACTTTTTAAAATAGGTTTAAACCCAGATTTCTAGCATTCATACCAGTCAAAGTACATTCATAACCGACTGTAGACTGTTTAAAGTCAGTTTAAACCAAGATTTCTAGCATTGAGACCAGTCAAAGTACATTCATTACCTACTTTTGACTATTTAAAAAAGGGTTAAACCCAGATGTCTAGCATAAAGACCAGTCAAAGTAACTTCATAACCTACTTTAGACTGTTTGAAATAGGTTTAAACTCAGATTTCTATCATTTAGACCAGTAAAAGCACATTCATAACCTTCTTTACACTGTTTTAAATAGGTTTATACCCAGATTTCTAGCATTGAGACCAGTCAAAGCACATTCATAACCTACTTTAGACTGTTTTAAATAGGTATAAACCCAGATTTCTAGCATTGAGACCAGTCAAAGCACATTCATAACCTACTTTCGACTGTTTAAATAGGTTTAAACCCATATTTCTAGCATAAAGACCAGTCAAAGTACATTCAAAACCTACTTAAGACTGTTAAAAATAGGTTTAAACTCAGATTTCTAGAATTAAGACCAGTCAAAGTACATTCATAACCTACTTTAGACTGTTTTAAGTCAGTTCAAACCCAGATTTCTTGCTTTTCGACCAGTCAAATTACATTCATAACCTGCTTTTGACTTTTTAAAATAGGTTTAAACTCAGATTTCTAGCATTGCGACCAGTCAAAGCACATTCATAACCTACTTTAGACTGTTTTAAATAGGTATAAACCCAGATTTCTAGCATTGAGACCAGTCAAAGCACATTCATAACCTATTTTCGACTGTTTAAAATAGGTTTAAACCCAGATTTCTAGCATAAAGACCAGTCAAAGTACATTCATAACCTACTTTAGACTGTTAAAATAGGTTTAAACTCAGATTTCTAGAATTGAGACCAGTCAAAGTACATTCATAACCTACTTTAGACTGTTTTATGTCAGTTCAAACCCAGATTTCTAGCATTAAGACCAGTCAAAGTACATTCATATTGTACTTTTGACCTACAAAAGTCAGTTTTAACCCAGATTTCTTGCATTTCGACCAGTCAAATTACATTCATAACCTGATTTTCACTTTTAAAAATAGGTTTAAACACAGATTTCTAGCATTGAGACCAGTCAAAGTACATTCATAGCCTACTTTTGACTGCTTAAAATAAGTTTAAACCCAGATTTCTAGCATTGAGACCAGACAAAGTACACTCATAACCTACACTAGACTGTTCAAAAGTCAGTTAAAACCCAGATTTCTAGCATTCATACCAGTCAAAGTTCATTCATAACCTACTTTTGACTTTTTAAAATAGGTTTAAACCCAGATTTCTAGCATTCATACCAGTCAAAGTACATTCATAACCTACTTTAGACTTTTTAAAATAGATTTAAACCCAGATTTCTTGCATTCATACCAGTCAAAGTACACTCATAACCTACTTTAGACTGTTTAAAATAGGTTTAAACCCAGATTTCTAGCATAAAGACCAGTCAAAGTAACTTCATAACCTACTTTAGACTGTTTGAAATAGGTTTAAACTCAGATTTCTATCATTTAGACCAGTAAAAGCACATTCATAACCTACTTTACACTGTTTTAAATAGGTTTATACCCAGATTTCTCGCATTGAGACCAGTCAAAGCACATTCATAACCTACTTTAGACTGTTTTAAATAGGTATAAACCCAGATTTCTAGCATTGAGACCAGTCAAAGCACATTCATAACCTATTGTCGACTGTTTAAAATAGGTTTAAACCCAGATTTCTAGCATAAAGACCAGTCAAAGTACATTCATAACCTACTTAAGACTGTTAAAAATAGGTTTAAACTCAGATTTCAAGAATTGAGACCAGTCAAAGTACATTCATATTGTACTTTTGACCTACAAAAGTCAGTTTTAACCCAGATTTCTTGCACTTGACCAGTCAAAGTACATTCAAAACCTTCATAAGACTGTTCAAAATAGGTTTGAACTCAGATTTCTAGCATTGAGACTCGTCAAAGTACACTCATAACCGACTTTTGACTGTTTAAAATAGGTTTAAACTCAGATTTCTTGCATTCAGACTAGTGTTGGGCCGATACCGATACTATATCGGTATCGGGTGCTGATCTGAATTAATTTACGTATCGGCAAGTATCGGAGCATGAGGCATGAAACCCGATCCGATATTAAACAAACAGCGGCCTGTGCTGCAGCCTGCAGCGTTCCTTCACTCACACCACATGTGCAGGAGGCGTAGTCTTAACGTGGTGACGCACATATACAGCGCAGTGCAAGCACACTGGCAGAACAGAGGGAGGAGGTGTCATTACATGATCTGTACCAGCTACCCGATCCGTTCTGCGCATGCGTGTTGATGACGTCACTTCCGCCACTCGCGAAGTTTTACGACAACGTCGTTTTTCGGGGGGGGGGGAGGGATGGAAGAGATGAGGAGGGAAAAAAAAGAAAACCTGACGTCACGTGCCGGGAGATTTCAATTGTGCCGACAGAACAGTTTCCATTTACCCTGAGTGAGTGCCGGCAAGGCACGGAGACAAAGATGGATGAGAAAAACATTCAACTTTATAATTTTTTGCTTAATAGTTATCTACCCCCTGGTGAAGCAGAACGCAAAAAGATGGATGGCGCCCAATTTCATCATCAAAGGGTAGTAAAAATTACTGAATGTTCAGGTTGTCAAGTTATGTAATTTTTTTTATTAGTCAGTGATTCTCCATCTGCAGACAAAATTGACCATGAAATTATCTTAGAAATCAGTTTTGTTTTTTTAAAATATTTTGAAATATTTTGAGTCGTTCATACTTACCACATTCGTGGAAACATAACTGACAGTGGTTCCAAGAAATTGAACAAATATTATTTCATTTTTTTTTTTCATTGTTGTTGTTGTTTTAGGACAGCAACACAGGAAGGCGTTATTTTGATTTTAGAAAATGTTTTTTTTTCCCCAAAAAACTTAGAAGAATTACTTATATTTGACAAAAAATTCAACAAAATTTCAGAAAGATTTAAATAAATGTATATCTTAACTAATTGTTAGATTTTAAAACATAGCATTTTCTCATAATCTAGATGATAAATGATTTTTGACTTCTCTACGGAAGTCTTCACTCAAACTTTTCCAAGGCAGAAAAATGAGTATTCCAATCCTAGACATGAATTGTGACCACAAGTGCATAATTTTCACCTCCTCAAGATTATTGGTGCAGTGTAAATGTATCCTGCTGCTTTGCTGCTTTGAAACTTGTGTGGTCATTTCGCAACAGTAAAGTGAATAAACATTTCTTTGTTCGATGGGAGTTTTGGATTTATTTATTGGCATTTTGAATCATCATTTATTGTTTTGCAGACTGAAAGCAGGGCCACAGTGTTCGATTAATCAATTAATCAGTCTCTATTTTATATTGCATCAATTCATAACAAGTGTTACATTAGGACACTTGACAAAAACACCAACAGGTCTAGATCTGTAAGTGTCAATGTTAATGAAACTTTATTTTGTCAAGA
>RPOG01005933.1:0-27743 GCA_008086565.1 Thalassoma bifasciatum
CTATCTTTGGATTATTCGTCTGACAGTGATGGTGTGGATGAATTTAAGCAGTGGATGTAAACAGAGAGTGGAGGTATGTGTGGGTGGAGTCTGGCTCCTGGAGGAATGTCAGCGTGTTCTGCCACATTCCTGCACTTGGCAAACTTGTGTGTCTTCTCCTGTACACACCACACACACACACACACACACACACACACACACCGATACAAACCTCCATTCACACACTGTCGGGATCCGGTTACTGTGTGAAACAGAAACTTGAACATTTGAAACTGAGCTGCTCCTTTTAATTTAAGGTTTTCTGGTGTTTGAACTTAAAAAATGTGACTTTCAGGGTTTGGTACAGCAGAAGTGCACGGTAATGATCATTGAGAGCGCTAAGGGAATTAATTATTGCAGTTGCTCATGATTTTTGGAGGGAAAGAAAACAGTTTCTGTAATTTTTTTGGTTGTCTCTTAAAAGGATTGTGGGATTTAATGGATTAAACTTGTGGCTACAAGTCTGTCTACATGTTACTGGTGCTTCTCTTATGGACAGTAGGTTACAATGTGATTCTCAAACATTACAGACATGTTAGATTGTACAGCAGGTACCCAACAATTTTTTTTTTTTTTGAACCAGAATCCACATTCATAGTTGCATGGTTAAAACATATTTTTATCTGTTTTATCTCACCATATTTGGTATCTTTATCCCTTTATGAGCCAGGAAGCGGTCTAAATTGCGCCAAAATCCAGAATGACGATCAAAGATGACAGGGCTTTTTTTGGTCGAGCTCCTCAAATTTCGAACAGCCTGCAAGGGGGAAATCAGATTTGGATAATCAGTTTTTTTGTTTATTCCACAACTAAAAATTTATTTTTAAAGAAAAGCTTTCACTCTGTGATGTTTCTCTCATTTAAAATTTAATCTTATGATGTTACTTCATGTTAACTTATACATTTATATTATCAGTTGGCTGCTAATTTGTTTAATTATTAATGATTCTATAAAGTATTTATAAATTTACAGGCACTAAATATAGATGCATTGATGCTCAAAGTATTCAATAAAATTTTACTGAACTGTATGCAGAGGTTGTTTAAGATTAGAGTGTGTATGAAGCGAGGGGAAGTTGTTTGTTCAAACAAAGAGCAGAGCAAAATTTTTACATTAAGATGTGCTTAAGTTTTTGGAGTTTGTCTGTGGAATGGTTGAGATACAGACATGAAACAATGTCAAACATATGGTGGGTTTAAAAAATTATTTAAACAAGAGATAATTGCAAAGTATAAAAATGTAGTGTGACCACATTTATGAAGTTTTGGGTGGAAAAGTCTATGTATGATGAATGAGAACTTAGTTATATCTATCTCATTGTTAGAACCTGAAGGAAGCTGAGTAAGGGATGTATTTGAAAAGAGTAGGCAAGCCTCTACCTTTTTGATATTTGTTTATTTATTATTCACTTTCTTTTATTGACTTTCTGGGGTTATTGCAGGAATATCATTAACCCAGCATTTGTTCTAACCTTAATGTGTGAAATTTAATCTTTGTTTCAATGGACCGAAATAAACCAAAACGAAAACAAAAACTAGCACTTTATTAACTGTATCAAGAAAGTAATAAAAATACAGTATCACTGACTACTTCAAGAAGAAAAATAATCATTTTGAGATGTAAGTGAAGGTGTGTTGACACCACTTTATGAGCTTTAAATGACTCGTTTTCCCCGCAATTACATCAAAGAATCCGAACTGTATGGGAAAATGGAGTCTCAGCTTTTTAAATTATGTTCTTTCATTTACTCTGACTCTTAAACTGCTGTAACTAGTGAAATCTCCCAGTTTCAATAAGTTCAAAAACAAAAACCGTTGGACGTATTTCAGTCATCCTTTGTTTCTATGGCAACAGCGAACGTTAACGTCTGATCGTTACGAGCCACAGAAAGCTTCAGTTACAGGACAAAGTAAATAATTCCCGGTTCAAAGAGCTTACTTATAATATTAAACTCGTTTGTACAATACTTTTATTCATCATCTCTTCAGGCATGGTAGCTCTTCTCTATCTTTTTACTTTACTTGTGTCACTCTCCGGTTCGCGCCTCTCGTCCTGGATTTTCCCGGTCGCTAACAGCCAGGAGGCTGAAAAAAATCAGAACGATATAACACACAAAGTTTCTCAAATTCACAGAAATATTCGACACTTTATGTAATTTTGAGACAATTAACAGCAAAACTAATTTAAACTTTCCCCTCATGTAAAAGTAAACTCACCATTTTACCGAAAAATAGCGTCTAGCTTGCAAAAACCGAAGATACAGTATAAACGTTCAAAGGCATTTAACGGTCGATGGAGCTCACGCGACAATGACGTCATCACGTAGACCACTCAGGAGAAATGAAAAACGTAAAAAGACAAAATGGAGCTGAACAGAAAATAAATGATTATTAATACTGAAAAGATCGAACTGAAATGATAATTATAAAACACATGAGTCATAAAATCCTCGCCCAACCTGTCCAGATTTTTTTAATAAAGTATTTTATTTATTTAGGTGATTATTATCAATATTACTGTTATCGTAGAGGGTATTATAGCAGAAATAACTTAGTTTTTATACATTAACATGGGCTGGGTTTTTTTTTTTCTTTTTTTTTTATTCTATGTTTTATTCATATATTTTTAGCATTTAGGGTTAACTCATTTCACATGTAGCAAGATTACTTTAAAGCAAAAAACCTCTGAAGTTGATACATTGCTCATTCTTTTTCTTTTTTAAAGAAATGGCACAAAAATAAGTAACACTCTTTTTGTTCAATGTGTATAAAATGAATTTTGCAAACAGTTGAAAGGTACACAACCGCACCCTGTCCAACTTGCAAAGAAAATAAGTATGTTTCGGAACATTTTAGTACTACACCATGCCAATATATTCTTAGTTTCTTTGCAAATTGGATAGTGTGCGGTTGTTTACCTTTAAACTGTATGCTGGGTACATTGCCGCCAACGCACTTGTCCTGAGAAATAATTGTTGGAAGTAACCTTTACACTATAACAAATTTCTTCTTTTTTTTTTCTTTTTTTTTCAATAAAAAATAATACTTTGGATCAACAAAAGAAACAAAACTAATTAATTTGGAGATGATCATTTAACAAAAACATGACCCATTACATATCTATGATATTGGGGGCATGTTTGGATACAATTTTATTGTTTTTATTTGTGTTGTACCTTTATATTTTGAGTACAGCTCATAGCTCATCAAGGTCAGTTGTTTATTTTAAGCTATTTATCATATACATTTCCTGTCTTTATTCTAGATTTTGAGTCCTCTCTTTACAGACTTAGAATTAGGGTGCGTTTTAATCAGATTCAGAAAGGATTTTATTGCAAAATGCATTTACACAAACAAGGAATTTTGCTTATTGGTGCTGAACAATTAACCAGGAAATAACACAACTAGCAGCAACTTAAATATTAGAATGAAGAACTAAAAAAATGACAGTTAAGATACAAAGTATTAAGATAAAGAAAAATAAAGAAATGTCTAAAGTGTGTTGTTTTTGTCCCTGCAGGTCACTGGTGGTACTGCAGCAGGCTGATGGAGCTGAGGGTGTCAGTGGAGGGTGTGGTTCGAGTTGTGTGTGGCCTGTTGATGAACACATCCTGCCAGGATGTAGTCATAGCCCTCGCACAATCAACAGGTAGAGTTTTTGTTCCAGCAGGTGTCTAACATGAGTCTCGTTCTGCTCGAGGTCTCACTGTTGAATCCCTCATATGTGTGTTTCCTGCAGGTCAGACGGGTCGTTATATTCTTATTCTGAAGTTACGAGGGACTGAGAGGCAGCTGTTGGCCAATGACTGTCCCCTTCAGCTTCTGTCTCAGCTGGGTCAGCATGCAGCAGAGGTCCAGTTCTTCCTGAGAAGGACCGGTCCCACTCTTAGCGACGGTCGAGACGCACCCAGCAAAGACAGGGCCATCAGACCATCAGAACCAGATCCTTCCAGGAGCAGAGAACCTCACAAGGCTCAACCTCATCTGGGTCCATCAACAAATTCCAGGAGGACGAGATCAAGCAGAGCCTCTCCTGAACTGAGAGCTTCCCCGGTCTCTTTCATAGATCCCATAAACCCAGCAAATAAATCCTCTTCCTCCTCTAAAGAAGAGGAGTTCAGGCGCATCCTGCAGCAGCAGAGGAAACTCCAGGACCTGGAGATGCAGCTTCAAGCTCTGGAGAGGGAGACGGAGGTGTGGGAGCTGGAGAGGTCGTCTGCTCCGGTTTCTGGCCTGGATCTGGTGTCTGAGAAAGAACTGGAGGAGCTGGAGAGGAGGCTGAGTCTAAACCAGGCGGAGCTGATTCACAGCGAGGACTGGGATCGATTATTGCAGGAAGAGATTGACAGAGAACGAGGTAAGTCTTTTAATCAGTTAACTAAGGTGGTTTGACCTCCATAGTTTTCATTCTCTAGATTTCTGATGAGTATCTTCTCACTAAAACATCTCTAAGGAATGTTAACACTCTTCCTCAGACATGCACAGGCGTCTTCATGAGATACAGCTGTCCATGGACGATCACAGCTTTAAGATCACGGAGCTCCACGCCCGCTCTGCACAGCTGGAACAGGACCTCAAAGTCAGAGCCCAAAGACAGAGCTCTGAGACGGGCCCCCGGCAGCAGGACGAGGCCCTGAGGCCCCTGAAGAAGGAGCTTCATCACCGGCTGCAGCAGGGAGAGGAACTGGACACTAAGTTGGCTGTAACTCAGAGGGAAATACGAGCTGTAGAAGAACAACTTCAGGTACAAATCTGTATTTATTTTTACATCTATGAGTCTGTGACAAGTTTTGTTTTCTTCTGTGTTTCACTCCTGGTAAAAAGCAATAAAAATTATGATACAGAAAGTGGCAGTGAGTGTGCAGAGTGTAGTCTTTTTGCATGCTGATTGGATTTTTACATGCGCTGAAAATGAATAACAACACAGAAACTTTTCTGTCACTCATAGTTAGTTGTTGGTTGAAGCCATTTATAAACACACATCTGAGTTTACTTTGCCTCAAAACTTCTGGATCAAAATCACATTTGGATAGGAGTCAACAAGGCCTATGATGAAGGGTCCACCATTCCTACTGTGAAACACGGAGGTGGATCACTGATGTTTTGGGGATGTGTGAGCTACAAAGGCTCAGGAAACTTGGTCCAAACTGATGAATGAAGGATGAATGCAGCATGTTATCAGAAAATACTGGAGGAAAATTTACACTCATCAGCCCAGAAGCTGCACATGAGACGTACTTGGACGTTCACACGTGACAATGATCCAAAACACAAGGCCAAGTGGACCTGCCATTGGCTACAGCAGAGTAAAGTGAAGGTTCTGGAGTGGCCATCTCAGTCTCCTGACCTCAAACCTGCAGTTCATGCAAGACAGAGCAAGAATTTACAGGAACTGGAGGCTTTTTGCCAAGAANGGTCCACCATTCCTACTGTGAAACACGGAGGTGGATCACTGATGTTTTGGGGATGTGTGAGCTACAAAGGCTCAGGAAACTTGGTCCAAACTGATGAATGAAGGATGAATGCAGCATGTTATCAGAAAATACTGGAGGAAAATTTACACTCATCAGCCCAGAAGCTGCACATGAGACGTACTTGGACGTTCACACGTGACAATGATCCAAAACACAAGGCCAAGTGGACCTGCCATTGGCTACAGCAGAGTAAAGTGAAGGTTCTGGAGTGGCCATCTCAGTCTCCTGACCTCAAACCTGCAGTTCATGCAAGACAGAGCAAGAATTTACAGGAACTGGAGGCTTTTTGCCAAGAAGAATGGTCAGTTTTACCATCTGAGAAAATAAAGACCCTCATCCACAATGAGCACAGAAGACTTCAAGCTGTCATTGATGTTAAAGGGGGAAATACATGCTGTTAAGAACTGGGGGATGGAAACTTTTCATCAGGGTCATTTTGGAAGTTTCTGCTGTCATTATAATTAAAAAATAGTAAACACAGTTGTTTGTTAATAAATGTCTTCACCCAACCACTAACTATGAGTGAAAGAAAAGTTTCTGTGGCCAAGAAATCATTAAATTCTGCCGGGGAATGTAAACTTGTGAGTACAACTGTATTGTTTGTGAGGGTTTTCCTCCTTCTAATAAAAGTTTCCTGCTCCTCGTAGGGCAGGTTGGAGCTGATGGAGGAGCTGAACAAAGAGCTGAGACAGTGTAAGCTGCAGCAGTTTATCCAGCAGACCGGTGGTCCACACGCAGACCAGACAAACTCTCTGCTAAACGAGATTTACCTCAGGAACGCCGGGATCATGGAGTAACGACGGCCACGTCTCTGTGCATCAGCAGACAGAAAAAAAAAATGATAATAAACAGCTGTAGAGATCGGTTTAATGAAGTCAGGGGTGTAAAGTGCCCTAAAGAAATCTCAGTGTTGCTCTTTAAGTGAATGGACAGGTTTTTAAAAAGCAGCTTTTTTAATGTTTATAACCATTACATAGAGAGAGAGATAAAATGAAAGATTTTTGGACATTGAAAAAGTTTATTTCTATCTCACTCCAGCAAAGTTGGTGTATTTATCATATTAAATGTAGAGTTATTCCACTGTTTATTAAAGTCTGATGTAGCTAAGGAAGTTTTTTTAAAGATGAAGTTAAAGAGGATGAATATTTTCCAAAAAGGAAAATCAGACTGACACATTTCCTCTGTTACTATGTGAGTGTGTGTGTTAGTGTGTGTATTAAGCTCTTCACTGCCTTATTTTACATGAAACTTAAAAACTGACAGTGCCAGTAAATCATGAAGTGATGTTTAACATAAGGAATGTATAAGCAGCAGCCAACACTGTATGTCTGAATCTTTGGATGTGTAAACTTGATTCTGTTGCGTAAAATCTTTATTTTTTATTAAACATATTTTATTTAAGGCTTATTCACTCTTGTGTTTATTTTCAGCTCATGTTTCCTACACAAACTAGTTTTTCCACCAGGTAACTTTTTTAAAAACCGTGTTACAGCACAGTCCTCCAGTCACATGTGCCGTCTGAAAAGCTCCCACCTCTGACCTCCTGTCCATGTTTAGTGTGTGTTGATGTTGTGTGTGTGTGTCTCAGGCTTCAGGTTCCCAAACAGCCCGACTTTAAATTGTATAACAAACTGATCCCTGCGCTTAGTGGGTCAAAGATTACATCACCTTTGCAAAATTCAGGTCATCTGATGTAATCCACTCTGAGCACTGACCACCTCTCGACATTTACAGCCCTCAGTCACAGTGTTATTCTCTGTCAGGCCTGCAGGGGGCAGTCTGTCAGAGGAGAACACTGCTCTATTACAAAGCTGGCAAAAGAGGATCATACTCCACTTTGTCCCCCTCTAAATGAACACTGAGCCAATATTGAGCGTCTTTTAAAGAGGGAGAATCACTTTAAAAAGCAGTTTTTGTTTTGTTTTTGTCACATGACACAGATTCTTCTCTCACATGCTGTCTGACATGAAGCTCTAATCCACCACAAATTGATCTAATTGCTTGTAATCTAATCTGCTGCATGTTATCCGCTCTAATCCAATCAAAACTGATCTCACATGTGCTGCAGTCAGTAAGTGTACTGCAGTTTTATTGAGTCTGCAATATTAGTGCCGGAAGAATTCACGTGTGTATGTCATTGTCACTTTCTTACTCAAGCATTTCAAGTCTTAGGTGGGTATTTTTGGTTTGTTTAGTTTATGATTTATTTATTGATTTCCAAGTATTTTTTCAACACATAAACACAATGGTCACATGTTACAGAAATCATTTGCACAATGTCTGAATTTAAAACATATTATAGGGTTTCACACCTTATATAGACAATGGCAAAACAGCAAGGGTGCCAAGAGGGCATTATTATGCAACCAAACCTAAACAAACAAACACAAACATAAAAAGAACATGAAATAATCTCAGCTACCATAATACACATCCCACATACCATAAACACGAAATAACTGGAATTATTTTGTTTTTTTTCAACTCATATTAGTTTGTAGTTTCAACACTCAATTTGCTATCTTTTGTTGTCTTACTGTCTTTTTCTGATAATTACATCAATGGTTTAGAGCAGAGGTGTCCAACCTTTTTTCAAAAAGGGCCATTTCTTATACGTTAAAATTGTCCAAGACATTTACGGTGATCGTATCAAAACCCATTTCCCCCAGTTAAAAATATTAAAATGACCAAAAAAAGGCTTTGTTGAGATTTTTCTCTTGTTGCCAATATTAAATCTTAAGTTTGAGATAAAAAGTCAAATTTATGCTACAAAAAGTCAACATTTCAACTCCCCCAAAAGCTAGTTTTTGTTTTCTTTTTAAACTCGTAAAATGAGCTTCCATCAAATGACTGATTTAAAGACGACTGTCAAAAGGAAAATATAGCCCCAAATATGTCTGAATCTGCGCTCTGAACCATTTTCATGTATAAACCTCTGTCTTTTCTTCACAATTTCATAACTCTAATTCAGTCTTGTGTCTTCCTATGTGGTATTTGAACTCTAAACATTCATGAACACATTTTTGCTTCTTGCTAAATGCATTTCTTCGAACACACTCAGCTGTAGGAGTTCTTGAGTTTCTGCAGATTGTTCAGAGCTTTAGCTTTATACAAGTAGACGATGCACAGCCAATAAATTTTTGATACATTTTGAGGTTTTCTTCGAGCACCAGATAGAAATGGAAAATGTATATATTATTCAAAAACATTTTTTTTTGCCAATATTAAGTCATAAGCTTTAGATAAAAAGTCATCTTTATGCTAAAAAAAAAAATCAACATTTCAACTTTTTATCGCAAAATGCTGACTTCTTTCTCATAATTTTGACTTCATTATCTGTAAATTTTTGACTTTACAAACTCTAAATTTTTTTTTGTGATCAAATTTTTCATTTTATTCTTTATTGAACACAGTTGTCGAAGTGTATGCACAATACAAAAATATAGTGCAAATTTTACAAATATAAATTCACATAACTTCAAAAAGCAAGTATACAAGTATATAATTGTCGTGAAATAAGAAGTTAGAACAAGACAAAAAAAAAACAAATAAATAGAGTTTGTTATATGTGTTTATGCATATATATATATATATATATATATATATATATATACATGCATAAACACATATAAAAAACTCTAAATTTTGACTCCATTTTTTTAAAAGATATTTTTGGGCTTTTCTGCCTTTAATTGGATAGAGGAGGACAGTGGATAGAGTAGGAAAGGGGGAGAGTGTGGGGAACAGCATGCAGGAAACAGGCCACAGGAGGGAATCGAATCCCGGACACCCACTCGAGGGCAAACCTCATGGTGTGCGGCCATATCCACTAGGCCAGCGATTCTCAACCTGTGGTTCGTGGCCCCCTGTTGGGCCGCGAAGGTATAGCAAGTGGGCTGCGAAATCATTTCCAATAAATCCCAAATTTCCAAAAAATGTCAAAAGTCTAACCGGAGTGCTGAGCCCGAAATGTAACGAAAAAGCATTAAGTAAAACCCAAAATATGGTAATTGCACCAGAATGTAACAAGTTGTCATAATTTGGGCAAAAATTTGCTACATTTTCGGCTTAACATCTGTTTCATTATCTACCAGATATCACATTTTGGGTTTTATTACATTTTTTTTCAATTATATTTTGGGTCATTGTTATAAATGGGGTTCTAAAAAAAACGTATATAGCGGTATGTATTGGGTTGGAGGTGGGCCTCAAATATTTTTGAGCTTTAAAAGTGGGTCCTGATTTGGAAAAGGTTGGGAACCACTGCACTAGGCCGTCTGCACCCCTGACTCCATATTTAAATGACTAAAGGTGAAAGCTGGGGCTGCATGAAAATGGCCTAACTTTGGATATACCTGGTTTAGAGGACTGGAAAAACTTTAAAACCTTGCTTTTTGACATTTTAGCATCAAAACTTTTTGTGTAACCCCGGTTAAAACCAAATCATGGGTTATTGATTAAAAATAGCTCATTATCAGCTGACACTGTCTGAGACAGACTGTGCATCCCTAATGTCTACTATTATTTTTGGATCTTCAGCCTAAAGTCTCCATCACCCATTGTTGTGATTGTTGTTGATCAAAAATCAGGTGACTCATATCGTGTGTTGTCTGGTAAACAATCTCACGCTCATTAGGGGGCGAGGACAGAACACCTTGTCCCACAGGTACGTGCTGTTCTCAGGGTGGTGGGATTATCCCTGAGAATACTTCATCTCAGCTCCATTATCGGCTTTGTGTATGAGCCCAGCGAGTATAAAAACGCAGAGAGAGTGAGGGGAGGCACACCACCGGACAGAGAGACTGCAAGAAGAAAGAGATCTTCTCTTTGTTTTGCAGATCTTCCTTTGCTCAGAAACTTCCAGACAGCTTTTCTTCGCTGATCCACACTCCCAACAAACTACCTCGCAGGTAAGACCCTCCACACACACACAAAGACACACACACAGAAGAGACTTACTGTGTAGTTTGAAGGTTGTTTTATTCTTTTCTTGAGCTGCTGCGAAGGGTTTAGGCTATTTTTTAAAAGTTTCTGATTGTTTACAAGTTGTGGCCTGTCTGAATCTTTATCGCCTCAGTCTCTTTACTCCAGGGGTCAAAACATTAAAAACACAACAACATTAAATAATCAAACTTATAATTGCATTTATTTACATATTAATGGGTGTAAACACTGGCTGTAGAAACAGTTTTAACACTTTGATGAAACTGGAAGAAAAGGAAATAAACAGAAAATGAAGAAAAATAGAAGAGGGGAAGAGATATAATTTTTTTGCATATAAAATTTATGTAATGTTAACATTTGTCCTCCTGCATCTGCAGAATCAGACACTATGACACGTATTCTTGCATGAAAACTCCTGTTTGGTTACATAGACATCTACCAAGCATCAAAAAATACAAACAATTTGATGTGTAGGAAAATCTGCATGTTAATTAATATTGCATTGTTGCACACTTTCATGATTGTAACAAATACAAATGACATGAAACTTCACCTAAGACTTAAGAAACTCAGATTCCTTATAAATCAGTTTTACTGTGGTAAATGGTGATAAAAAAAAATCTTTCCCAGTTTAATAAAGTATTTCCGAATCTGAAAATTTGTTCGTCTGATATGTTAAAGTTACAGGCTTAAATTTGGGACTTGAACCTGTTTCTGTTTTTTGTAAACCTGGTGGGTGACAGGCTGTTTGCGGATTAGATCACATACAAAAAAAACTCCACTCCTATAGGATGAAACATGTTTAATTGGGATTAAACAGCTTCTTTAAAGCTGCTGTCTAATATCTTTTAGGACCCACTTAAAACAGATGGTGGCTTATAGCAGAGGCAGAGATATAATCCAACTCTGTAACTACAAACATAAGTAAAGATTTTTTAAACTTTAGACGCCTCTCCTGGCCACGCCCATCACAATACAAAAAAAATCCTTTAACAGCTTTTCATCATTAATGTCTCGAGTGTGCACGTATCTCAGAAATCTCCAACTTTGACGTCAGATTTCCAAACTTCCTCTCCAGATATCCTCATAAGATTCACAAAAAAACCACAAAAAAAGTCATGCAAATTGGTGAATGTGAAAAAAAAATCGTCCTTTGTCGCTGCCTCGCCTGGTCACACCCATTGATTTACCAAAATTCTTTTGTTTTATCGTTTATTTGATGCAGACATCACAATAACACTGGACAAACGATGCATTGTCTGAGTGTTTTAGCACAGGTGCTAATTTGCAACACTTGTCCACAGAATGATAAAATGATTAAAGTAGTGAGAGAAAGTCGAGAAGAAAGTAGAAAAAAAGCGCAGTGTATAATAACATTTTCATCGCCAATGTCCCAAGTATACGCATACTTGATTTAAAGATAATTAAAAGAAACTGTTGGCTAAGTTTGTTCGAATAAGTAGCCTATAAAATGTCAAAATCTGACAGACAAAAGTTTTTTTTTTTGTTTTGTTTATGATTTATTTCTTACGTTTTCAAGTACATTTTTCAACACATATAAACACAATGGTTACACGTTCAAAAGATCAATTGCATAGTGTCCGAATTTAAAATACGTTAAGCGGTATCACACCTCAAATGGACAATGGCAAAACTATAAGGGTTCCAAGAGGATATTATTATGCAACCAGATCTAAAAGAAATATTTAAAAAAATAAAACAAAACAAAACAAACAAACAAAAAAAAAACATACGCACACACACACACACACACAAAAGGTGGTATATACATGAAAATATTAGTTATTGTCACACTATACGTTCCACATGTCATTAATAAAAGAGATAGGGTCAATATCAATATCAATATCCAGTTGGAGCAGACAAAAGTTTTTCCTGAAGGTTTGACGAGGGCCTTCGGTCGTGAGTCTCGGGCCCTAAAAATGAAAGTCTAATTCTCTGCCAGTGTTAAAGCTGTTATTTGTTTTTAAATACTTTGTTTAGTTTTTAAAAGATGAATTATGGACAAAGACAGACGTCGAAACAGGTTGGAAGCATGTCGGCTTTGAAGCAGGTGTCATGAAGTTGCATAATATTTTTGGTTTCCATCTTTTAAGATATTACATAACCCAGTTTGTTGATAAGATGCTTAGTCTCAGCTTTAGTCTCACTTTACAGACGGTTTAGGGTCAGAGATTAGATGTAAGTGCGAGTTAATATGGGAGTAAGTGATATTAGGTAAGAGTGTTAGAGTTAGAGGATTGGATTAGGATTGATGCTCCAGTAAAGACATATTTCTAACAGACCCAAATCCTTAAAGCTTCTTATTCTTCTTCATCTTTTTGTCACTTATCATATGAATCTTTGTGAAACAGAAATGAACGCCGCAGTCGCAGCACCCGGAGCCAACAAGGCCGCTCCCCCCAAGTTCAAGCAGAAGGAGGCTCGCCAGTTCAAGAGCAAGGCTCCCAAAGCTGGACAGAAGGGGTAATCAAAAAAAACTGCAATAAACTGGATTATTCCTGACAGATTATGGGTGTTTTTGACTTAATTCACTCTTTTCTTTTGTTTGTAGATTTGATGATGTTCCTGGGATGGAGGGCCTTGGAGGTAAAAACTGATTAGAGAGAGAAACGTGTTCAGAGGTGGAAAACAAAATACAAAACTTGTGTTACTGACTCAAATGGAGATTTTCAGACTTCGGATTTTAACACAAATATTTGTAGTTTTTACTCCACACATTTACAAAACATACATTTGCATAGTTATTTCAATTTTGCAAACTTGACAAAGAGCAGCAGCAGCTTCAATGGACATATTCACTAAAGTTCAGTATTTTTACTTTACTGTATTTATTTGAAATTAGAATTAATTCAGGAAGATTACAGAGACAAAAAAGTTAAATTTTATACAAGGAAACTGGTCGAATTGGTTTTGCTCTAACCAGAATCCTTATTTACAAAGAAATCCTCAAGAATACACAACAACAAACTGAAATTTAACCAAGTGTTTGTGTCTTATTTTTAGTAGGAAATGTCTTTTTAGACTTAATATGAGGAATTTACCTTTTTAGTCAAAAAACATGTCTTATGTGAAAATATTAAAAGACAAAAATTATGTCTAAAATGTGCGAAAGCTTATTGCTGCCACGGTATAAAAAAAATTATCCCATGATTTCCTGATTCTAAATTATCTCATTATTTAATTACACTAAATTCTCTTATTATTTCATGATACCAAATTACCTTGTTACAAAGTGATTCCAAATTATCTTATTATTTAATGATACTCAGTCATTTTGTTGTTTAGTGATACCAAATTATCTTGTTGTTTTGTGTTGCTATATCTTTTTGTTATTCTGGGATGCTTTAATATCTTGTTATTTCCTAATATTAAACTATCTCATTAATCTCAGATATTGAAATATCTTATTATTTTGTGAAGTTAAATTATCTTGTTATATTGTGATACTAAATTGTATGGTTATTTTGCGATCCCAAATAACTTTGTTACTTAGTGGTTCCAAATAATCTCATTATTTAATGATACTAAATTATCTCGTTACTTCATGATACTAAAGTATCTCATTATTTCATGATACTCAATTATCTCATTATTTCATGATACTAAATTATGATAATAATAATAATAATAAATTTATTTTATATAGCGCTTTTCAAAGTACTCAAAGACACCTCACAGATTAAAAGAAATTAAAATCCAACAAGCAAGAAAGCAAACAAAACAAGCAAAGACATTAAAATCCACCAAGTAAAACAAACAAGTAAAACAAAACAGACAAGGAAAAGCAAAAGAATTATCTCATTATTTAATGATACTGAATTATCTCATTATTTACTGATACTAAATTATCTCGTTATTTCATGATACTGAATTATCTTGTTTCATGATACTAATTCATCTCATTATGTCATGATATTTAATCATCTCAATGTTTGCAGGATATAATAATAATAATAATAATAATAATAATAATAATAATAATAATAATAATAATAATAATAATAATAATAATAATATAATTATTATTATTATTATTGTTGTTGTTGTTATTATTATATAATATGATAATTATATATTATAATCATTA
Organism: Thalassoma bifasciatum; assembly: GCA_008086565.1. Lineage (NCBI taxonomy): Eukaryota > Metazoa > Chordata > Actinopteri > Labriformes > Labridae > Thalassoma > Thalassoma bifasciatum. The sequence continues at coordinate 14,569 of RPOG01005933.1, forward strand.
TTATTATTACATAGTATAATAATAATGATAATAATAATAATAATAATAATAATTATAATGATAATACTAATACTACTACTACTACTACTACTACTACTACTTATAATAATAATTATAATAATAATAACTTCATTTAAATTATCTTAGTTTTCATGATACCAAATAATCTTGTTATTTATTGTTACTGAATTATCTCATTTCTCTGTGATCCTGGATCTACTTTTTATTTATGGATACTTCATTAATTAGTTATTTTCTTATATGGAATTATCTTGTTATTGAATGATACCACATCATCTTGTTATTTCGTGATTCTTTATTATCTCATTATTTCATGATACTTAATAATCTGGTTATTTCCAGATACCAAATTATCTCAGTGTTTGTTTACCTGTGCCACCTCTGAACCTGAAAAGCTTTAACTTTTCCAAACCCGTTGATTTAACTGAGCTGGAGTAACCTGCCGTTTTCTTTCTGGCAGGCGCCGAGGTCATCTGCCCCTGGGAGGCGTTTGGAGACATGGAGCTGAGTGACCTGGCGCAGTTTGGCATCGTGTAGACCTGGTGTCAAAGTGCAGTTTATTCCTGGAGGCTGCAATCCAGCAGCTTTTTTTTTTGTTCTCTCCTGGTGAGTTCTTGGAGCGGAGATGAACCTGGTTTCATTTCAGAGCGACGTCTGAACGGAGGAGGAGGAGGAAGCTCTTGGACCGCAGCCCCCGAGAATAACTGGGTCATCATCTCCTGGAAGTTTTAGCATCTCTGAGCTCTTTCCTGTCTTTGGTTACATCTCTCTGAGACGTCTCTGTTGTTGACTTTTCGTCCTGTGTAGCTCAGCAGGTGTGTAAAAGTTTAACTCACTGTACCGCTGCTGGAGTTTCACTAAAGGGACGACTGGAAAACAGCTGAGTTTCAACATAACGTGTGATTAAAGTGGATAGATTACCTCAAACATCACAGGCAAATATCTACAGTTTATGTAAATATTTAATCAATCTTTCTTTCTTTCTTTCTCTCTCTCGATCGATCGAACTGTCCATCTTTCTATCTATTTAATCACATCATGTAGAGCTGTGTTCTGTGTGGTTTAAGCTGTAAATATTATAATAAAATATATTTAAGCTATATAATTCTTGTCTGTCTCTTCACTTACGCTGTCCTTTGATTTAAATCACTTACACCAGAGTTTGACACATTTACTATTCAAGAAACTTCCTCTGTGTGTTTCCAGCATCTTCTGACAAAGTGACGCTGTTTCAACTCCAAATTACCCATTAAATTTAATGTAAACTGAGAATTAAGACAGAGAAATATTTTGTTTTAATTGAACTTTGTTATACTTTCAATCTAACAATAATAATTATGCTGCTGCCTGAAAACTGGACCATCCCCAAGTTCACCTCAGCCATAAAAAAAGCTGCAAGGCAAAGAAATTCATGTGAAAAAACCCTTTTAGTTCAGCTATGTCAATTTAGAATAGCAAAAACATCTAAAACATTATTTATTTGCTGACGATGTGATCCTTTATTACAAGATATAGTTTAAAAAGGTTCTCTTCATTAGCTGATGATGTGATGTTTTATTGTAAGATGAGGCCAACAACATTATCTTTTGAGAGCTCTTCTTCCAAGATAAGGTTAAAAACATTGTTTTTCACTGGTGATATGATGTTTTGTTTTGTTTTCCTTTTCTTAATTTGAATTAAAAAAAAAAAAACAATTCAACTTTGTAATTCATATTTGGACTGTAAAGCTCAAAATTTTCACTGCTTGTCTCAGAATTTTGAATTTTTGGCTCGTTAATTCAATTTTCATTTCAAAAATTTGACTTTGTACCTCATAAATTTGATTTTTTTTTTCCTCAAAATTTGACCTTTCCATCTCAATATTTTGACTTTGTATCATAATTTGAACTCTAGCTCATAACTTTAAAGGGAACCCCGACTGTAAGGACTAATAGACATGAATATACTTAAATGTTCGTCTCAAACTAGAATTTGTTGTTAAAAGACATAACAAATTGGTTTTTCTTTGAAAAAAATACAGTTTAAAACACAGTTTCTATCCTTTGGGCGCAGCCATTGTTTTACTGCAGCAATGCATTCTGGGTTGATGACGTAGATTGGTTGCTTGGTGCCGAGCATCTGGATTTGGCCGTTTACTCACTACTAGTCGCCGTAAGTCACGAGGTTTGAGGAGGGAAAAAAACATAATAATGCCACATGTGGCTGCTTTTGGGTGCACTTTTCAGTCCAAAGGAAACAAGGAGACTGATGTTAGTCTGCACAGCTTCCCAAAAGACAAGAAAAGAAGGAAGTTGTGGGAAANTGTTCTGGCCACTTCTCCCCAGAAGCATTTGCTGCATTTAGCCGGCCCATGCTGATGAAAGAGCTGACAGGTGTGGGTCATTATAAACGGAGACTAAAGCCAAATGCTGTGCCGACTATTTTCCAACACAAACCCACAAAACTTCCTCTGGAAACCACTGAAGTCCGCTCCAGGACTTATATGATCCTGTATGAGATCCAGCCCGGTGCAACCATATGACGTCACTACCCAGACGTTATTGCGGCGTAAACAACAATGGCGGCCTACAGGTGAAAATATTTTTTCAAATTTTGTACAAACTAAGATATTTTGAGAGATTTTATTATCGTTCTTATGTAGCTGATAAAAACACTGATCATTTAGGAAAATGACGTTCTGGTAGCCAGGGTAACTTTTAAATTTGTACCTCAAATTTCAACGATTGATTTCAAAATATTGACTTTTTTGCTCATCATTTCGACTATTCATCTTAGAGTTTGACTTTTTAGCACATACCATTGACTTTCAATGATGATGATTATAATAATAACAATAAAAATGATGATAATAATGAAAGTAATAATACATTTTTAAGGGTGCCTTTCAAGGCAGTCAAGGTCACTTTACATTCAATAAAAAGTGCATTACAATAGCTCATCACTTCGACTGTTTATCTCAAAATTTGACTTAATATGGGTAAAAAAAAAAACATAAATTCTCAACACTAGTCATGACCACAATGAAAAGAAGGGTATTACAGTGTATGTGCAGTTTGTCTGTAAAAGGGTCAATGACGTGACGTCCCCTTTATTTGTGTCTGAGTGCAATATTTCCTTCCATCATGAATTGAGTATTTCATCACATGTATTTCTTTATTCTATGAAACCTTTGTTATTTGAACACATCTTTAAACTATTAAAATACAACATGTTTTTTTGTGTTTTGGTTCCTCAAACCCCCAAAATGTCAGGTGGTGCAACCGTCCTGACAAGTATCCACAGTAATTAAACTCTAAAAATTGAATGTCAGTTATTGTAAATGGAAATTAAAAATACAGTGGCATTATTTTATGCTTGAACCTTTTGAAATAAAACATTCTTTGCAAATAAAAAGAATTTTAAAGCTGTTGAGAAATTTAAAAAACTTCTGTCCCGTAATTTTCACCTTGTCAAATGTCAGGGTGGTGCAACCGTAACATTAGACTTTTATTTTAAAGTGAAGAGAATAAAACAGGAAACAGGAAACTGCATCAGCCAGAGGAGCCCAAATGACATTTGTGACCAAGTGGAAAAGTTTGTAGATTTCTCTGAAATACTGATAAAAAAGGTTTTTTCACTTCATTGGTGACTGGAACAATTTCCATGTCAGGTGGNAACTTTTAAAAAATACGTTTTTACACCCTCTTTTTGTCATTGACCCAAAAGTGTATTTCAACAGTGCATCAGAAAAATGTCAGTAGCTCAGTGCAGGTCTGCGTTGCTGTAAATATCAATGGTCTGTAGAACAAGCTGAGAAAAACACAAAAACATTTGGGGAATTTTATAAAATCCCCTGGAGACAATTTTACCACCCAAAAGGAGAGTGTGCGGGGAAAAGAGGACGTTTGGTTTCAGTCGATCTTACTGATGGAGTCAGAGAATCAGTGTGTGTGTGTGTGTGTGTGTGTCTGCTCCATGATCATGTAAAGACTGTTAGGTCATGTATGTAATCCCTCCTGTCCTCACTCTGAGTGGATGTATTCTGAGGCAGATTACAGCATAAGCCCGAACAGGTGAGAACAAACCTGTTTGTTGACAAAGTTATGACACTCAGTCATGTTTCCACGTTATGAAACACACATGTATGATGTAGGTCAATATCGTTATATGTTCAAACTGTTGGACTCTTTTTTCACGCAGTTGTTGACAAAGTGGTGAACCTGGCTCCATCTTTGCTTGTGAAGGACTGAGCCTTTTGGGGATGATGCTCCTTTTATACCCAATCATGACACTCACCTGTTTAAATCAACCTGTTCACCTGTGGAATGATCCAAACAGCTGTTTTTTTCAGCATCAGCAACTTTACCAGACTTTTGTTCAACCTGTGCAAGCTTTATAGGAACAAGTTTATCAGTTTGAACATAAAATATCTTGTCTGGATAGTGTATTCAATCAAATATACCTTGAGGGGGATTTACAAATCATCGTACTCTGTTTTTATTTACATGTTACACAAGCCCCAACTATTTTGAAATTGAACTTGTACATATTATAGGCCCATAAGACAAACAAATCCTTATGATTGGTGCTTCGTATGACCTGATTACCAACTTCTCTTTTTGCAGAAACAGCTTTTAAAAATGTCTGCAACTGGGAGAATCGGATTCTTTGGCTCTGAAAATAGTTGTTTACTTGAAAAAATAAAAAGCTCTATGTTATTTAAAAGCTGAGAAATTGATCTAAGCAGTCACTTTTCAAAATCACAGTTGGTGGCCGTATAGAGCTTGGGAGTAAACGGAAACATTATTTTTCTGATTGCTTGTCTTGTTTCATACTCTCCACAAAAATCCAAAGAAAGTTGAATTAAAAACATAGTGAATCTTAAAAGTTAAAGTTTTAAAGTTACATTTTTGCCTGTAATTGACTGGATAATGGATGGAAGATCATAAATGTAAGTAAAAAAAGAGAAAGAGAGGGGAATATAAGATGAGATGAGATTTAACTTTATTATCATTACACATATACAAGTATAAAGTAACGTAAAGAGGTTTGGCATCTCACCAGGAGTGCAATTATCTACTGTGTGTTCAAATGATTGAAAATTACTAATAGATAACAGATGCTCTAGTATCAAAGATTATATAATATAACAGGTTATTATATACAGAATGAAGTGCAGTGAATGTATTATGTGGATTGGCATGTGGGCATATATATAAAATACTTATGCATAAGGTATATGAATGATATAAGTATAAAAACCGTGCAGATTACGAACATATTATACAGGTAGACAGATTAACCCTCTGATGCATGAATTATGAAAGCCAGTGTCTGGATTTTTCCTTTTAGTGTTTTTATTTGTCTTAAGGCATGAAAAAAAGTTTTCAATTGTTTTTCTTCAAATATTTGTAACTGAACATTCAACATAAAAAAAGAGTGAAATTAATGTAAACATAACTATTTTGTTGTTTGACTTCCTTTCCTTTTTTTCGGTTATTTCATGAATAATCTTTTTTTAATGCTTTGCGAAACATTTTGACTCTCTGTCATCCATTTTAACACCGAAAAATGTATAGTTATTACGCTGTTTTACCCTCAAATGTTTGTCTATAACTTTTTTTTTTTAAATATATATGTTTGGAAAAAGAATTGAAAACATTTTTTCAGGTCCTAAGAAGAATAAAAATATCCTGACACAGGCTAATATGAATTTCCACCACATGAACCATTGAATTTAGGAGTAAATAAGTTTTAAATAGGCGTCCACTGTAGTGACCACTAAGCACCACAGGGTTAATGAGGTGATATGGACATAATATACAGATAAGTGGACAAATATAAATATATATATGAATGATATGATGATAAATACTATACAGATTATGAACATATTATACAGGTAGCTTAAGTGATATGACATACTATACAGGTAAGTGGGCAGTTTTATATATGTATATATATGAATGATACAAGGATTAATACTATACAGATTATAAACATGCGTCAAACCAGCGACAAAGACTAAACCCTCTTTACACAAACATTTCCAATACAAACTTCTTTAAATACATAGAAAAAAAGAAAAAAAAAAAAAAAGAAAAGAACTTGAAGACCAATAAATCAAACTGCTGTTGTTTTCTTGGCGTGTAATGATCTTGTTGCGTGTAATGATCTTGTTGCGTATCTTCTTCTTTGTTTGGTTCTGAGGTTTTTCCCACGTCCCAGAAGATGAAACGTTGCATCATACAGCTCCACAAAGATGATCCGATAAACTTGAACTGTCTGGAGTTCATGATGTATGTTATGCAAATGTCCTGCCCCCCCCCCCAACAACTGCTCCCAGTGAGAGATAATTACCTGTAATCCTTTATTTTCCCACCGTGTGCACGTCCCAACAAACCTGCAGGTGATCAATCAGAGCAGGAATCAAACATCCAATCAAATGAACAGTTTTACTTTTGTTTTTATGCTACATCTAATTAAACATCATTCCTACAGAGTTTAGAAACAGGCTGTTGACTTTATTCTGGTCATAACTTGAACATTTCCTGAGATCATTTTGTGACATGGAAGGTTAAAGCACAGACTCTTTGTTTTTTTTTAAGTCTCAATCATCTCTCTCATGTATGATTCATAAACGGCTCCGCTATGATTAACTCACTCTCATCAGCTTATTCATAAGCCAGCGCTGAAAATACTCCTCACTCAGCTTTACACCAGATTTACAGACCACCACGTTTCACACAGAAACCTAAGGGAGGGGTCTGAGGAAGAGGGGGGGGTATAAAACTAGAGCAGACACAACAGGACATTAAACACTGAGACCACAGGAGGAAAGGAGACACCTCAACGCTCCAGAAACTTCTCTTTGACACCTTTGAGTCAAACACAAAAACAAGTAAGTGAATTTCTAATGTTATACAAATGTATCTATTACTTTAATATTAATTTCTGTCTTTATTTACATGGAAATGCTGCTTACTGAATTGCAATGTTTGTGTTTTGCAAGCTTGTTTTGCATCAGTGTGACTTTTATTTGTTTGATAATTTAACACAAACTTTCCTGCAGACTCTCAAACTACATGAATACAACTTTAAAAATGGATTTTTGTGCATGCACTTAAACTTGAAACCTCTTGAACTTTTTGTTTTTATCTGTGCATGGTTCATCCGTCAGGGATCGCAGACTTTTTCTTAGTTTCCTGAAAATATCAAGGAGTATTTTCACTTGGAAATGCTGGAAACTTTTTTTGTTACCATCAACTTGATAACACTTTTCTTGAAGTTCGATTCCCAAAACAACATTTAATAATTTATTTTTCACCATTCATGTTTTTTGTCGATAAATATTATATTGTGCATTGATGCATGTTTACAAATATTAACAAATATTTACACCTGTTTCATGACAATGAGACACAATTAGAGAAAATTCCCCAAAATTTCTTGAAATGTTGATAATGCCATTCAAAAACAATGCATCAGGCTTGTTTTCATGCATGTCTGCTCATAAAATAAACCCAAAATTATCATTTCATTCAGGATAAGTGAGTAATGATACCAAATATCAAGCGTTTACTTTCCTTATTTCAGTATTTTGAGTTTTACTCCTAAAGGCTACAGATGCCAGCGACAAATATTCAAGGCAAGAAATCTTACAATTAGACATTTAAGCATTTTAAAGGTTACATTTTTGTGCTTATATTGTGATTTTGAACTCTGTTGAACTCTGGTGGTCCCCTTTAGTGCCCCCCCCCGACAAATGATCACTGCAATTTTTGCACAGTTTATTATTTTATTCTGTCTATTTGTTAAAAAGGCTAGTTGATTGTGTTCTTCTTTGATTCTCTTTTTTATTGTATATTTGTATATATTTATTATTCTCATTTCTATGATTGGGCTTGCTCCGGGACCAGGGTAACCTAATTTCGTCCCACCCATGTTTTACATGGGTTGAATGACAATAAAACTCCTTGAATCCTTGAATCCTTGAATTCAATTTCACATCTTTGAATAAAACTCAAGGAAAGTTAACACTTAAACTTTTGCACTTTTGTTAATTTCTCCCAAACAAATCATAAACTCAGAGAGATTTGTTCGTGTTTGATGGTAAAATGACTTTGCTGCTTTATTTTAGAAACAAAAGTCTTTGTTCAAAATGATATTTCATAGTTAATTGAGATTTTTTTCAATCAAAAGTATTAATGGTTCTACTTTCAAAGCCAAACTCAAACATATCTATTTTCCCAAGAATACGGATAAATATTCTTTTTGATTTTATGAGTTTGTGCAAGGTTTTTTGTTTCACTGTTGATTTTTATTTCTATTTTTATTATTATTATCTCACTTAATATGTTGTTTTGTCTCTAAATCCTCAACATAAAGCGCATTAAGCTTCCCTGTAATGAATATTTATATTTTATATTTTATTCTGTTCTATGGGATTGGTACTCGGTATCGGTGAGTACTCAAAAGGAAGTTCTTACACTGGTTTTGTTATAAAATAAGACGTGGTATCCAACATCCCTAATATTTATTCATGTTTACGATCAGGTTAATGCAGCTGAGACAAATTCAAGAGAATTTCCTGTGAATTTTCCAAAAATTATCATGAAAAGTTTCTACAGAGAAGAATTCCGATATCGTACTTTGACTTTCACAGAGTTTGTCACATTTAAAGAGGTTAAACCGATTTGCATTTGGACCGAGGAGCCAAACAAACGTCCCTGCGTGAATATGATCTTCAGAAAAATAGATTATAATCCTCGTTCTAATCCGTCCCCGTCCCAGAACATGAGATCATCATGAAATCTTGTTTGGTGTTTCATTTTCATCCTCAGGTGTTGAAAGCTGATCTTCTGAGCGCTGACCTTTGACTTCAAACAAACAGGATTAGAAAGAGTTTATGATCCGAGGAGCGGATTATAAACACAGTTACATAAACAGAAAAGAGTTTACTTTATTCCCTCATGCACGTCCATGTAAATCGCAGAAAACCAGGACTCAGGTTTTGATTCTGTGAACGACAGAAGATGCTCCGCAGATTTGAAGAAACAGAAAGATGAATTAAAATCCAAAATATGAACAAATTTAGAGCTCAAGTTTTTTATTAATTCATGAAAATGAAGATAACTGAGTTTGTTTTTTCCTCTAAAGTCTCCAGGATGAACGCCGCAGCAGGAGAAGGAGGCAACAAGGCCGCTCCCCCCAAGTTCAAGCAGAAGGAGGCGCGTCAGTTCAAGAGCAAGGCTCCTAAAGCCGGACAGAAGGGGTGAGACGGGATCTTTCATACAATCAAACACGAGAAAATGAGATTTAACCTCCTGTGATTCCAGAATATAACAAGATTAGAAATAGACATAGAAAATGTTGGATTATAAAGTCAAAAATTCAGCAAAAAAAAGTCAAAAATTTGAGATTAATCAAAATTATGAGATAAAAAGTCAAATAATAAGATGAGAAGTTAGAATTTTAAATATATATAATTTTTTTTTTGTGATCAAATTTTTCATTTTATTCTTTTTTGAACACAATTACAAGTGTGTATGCACAATACAAAAGTAAAGTGCAAATTTTACAAATATAAATTCACATAACTTCAAAAAGCAAGTATGCAAGTATATAATTGTTGTGAAATAAGAAGTTAGAGCAATGACAAAAGAAAACAAAAAAGCAAAAAAAAGGTGTAAATATATATATATATTTATATATGCATAAACACATATAGCACAATACATAAATATATATAATTAAAGTAATGATTTTGAAATAAAAAGTCAAATTTCTGTAATCATTAAGTCAAAAAATGAAGTGAAAAAAAGTTAAAATTTGTGGGTAGAAAGTAAAAATTGTGGAGTAATATTGCCAAAGGTATTAGAAAAAAGTCATAATTTGAGATAAAAAGTCAAGATTTTTGAGATAAAAGTCCAATAATAGAAAGTTGTGCAATGAGATTGAGATTAAAATGTCTTAATTTGACAAAAAAAAATTAAAATTTTGTGATTATATAGTTACTTTTATAAGAAACTGTCAACATTTTTAAATACATCAAAATAATAGGAAAAAAGTTAAATCTTGGACGCAAAAAATCAAAGCTCTGAGAAAGAACGATGAAAATTTGAAAATAATAAATTCAATTTTTTAGATTATTCAGTCAAAATTATGAGAATCCAGAAAAAGTTTTAAGATTAAAAGTTGAAATTTTGATTTTTTTTTTTTTAAAAAGTCATCAATTGGACTTTTTAATCTCAATATTTTGACATACGAGTGTTTCATTTTTGTATTTGTACAGGTGGAATCGGCTTCTTTATGTTATTTTTGTTTAAGCTTTTAAACATTTCCTCCTCAAACAAAAAAAAGCAGTGTTTTTGAATAAATGTTTGGGTTTTGAAGCTACTTTGTTGTATTCCAGGAACCAGATTTATGCTTTAATCTTTCTGTGTTGAATCCTGTGTTTTTGTATCATGCGTTAAAATCTTTTATTTAATTAAGCCATGAGAGCCACAACAACCTTAAACTCTGCACAATACTAAACTTTTCCTCCAACTTTTAATTATAGAACAAACTTTTTTGTGGATTGGAATCATAAATCATGTTTCTGCTCATGCACTGACTTTTATAATTTGTGTTTTTCTCTCAGGTTTGACAACGACGTCCCGGGGATGGAGGGTCTTGGAGGTGAGAGTGAACTTTCACAGGTGATTTTGTGTCTTTTCTGTTCAGGTTTTCCATCTGTGTTCACTCTGTTTTTCCTCTCTCTCTCTCTCTCCTGCAGACTCAGCGGTGGTCTGTCCCTGGGAGGCGTTCGGGGACATGGAGCTGAGCGACCTGGCTCAGTTTGGCATCGTGTAGACGTGTTAGACCTGAAGGAGGGAGGGTGGGGGGGGGGGGGGTCACATCCTGGTTCTGCACAAACGGTTTCACAGAGTTCGATCAGAGAGAGGAGGATGAAGCTGGAGGAGAAGAGATTTTTAACCGTCTGTGCAGAACCAGGAGCTAAAGAACGATTCTTCTATCTATTTTTCTAGACGCTCTTTCACAGTAATGGTTTTAATTTTGTTATGAAAACAGACACAGAAAATCTACCTCACTCTTTAACTACTTTTGCATGTAAACAGAGTTATTTTCTCCACATATATGTGACATGTTTTTAACCAGGATGTTATGATTGGAGTCAATGTTGCAGAGTTTCTTTTTGTTTCTCTGTAGGATCAATAAAAAACTTTTAAAGACGAATTTCTTTCTTCTTTATTCAAAAACATCACTCTGATATGTTGGTTTGTGGGTCAATGACAAAAAGAGGGTCTAAAAATGTATTTTTTAAAAGTTCTTTGAAAGTGAATAAAAACATATTTCTGAGTGAAGAATTAAGTTTTCTAACAGATTTCAGTAGTTGACCAACATTTCAAAGTTTTAAGGTGCATTATTTTTTAGTATTTTTAATTTGAGCACCCAAAAATGTCAGGTGGTGCAACCAAATATATGAAAATATATTTATATGTTCCTGTTATTTTTTCTGTGTGAAATTATTGGCAAGTATCTCTCAAGTGTCTGTAGTGACTCATTGTAAAAGTAAAACACACAAAGTAAAGAAAATAAACACTTATTCTATTTATTAAAGATGTTAAAATAACATTTCACATTATTACATTGGTTGTACCACCTGACATGGAAATTGTTCCAGTCACCAATGAAGTGAAAAAACCTTTTTTATCAGTATTTCAGAGAAATCTACAAACTTTTCCACTTGGTCACAAATGTCATATACAAAAAATCATCATCAAGATATTTGAATGCCAAACACTGAAAATAAACCTTGCACCAGAGAAAAATATAATGGAGATTGCAGTTCCTGAAGTGTCCACTAGAGACCGCCTCCATCTCACTGATCAACAAGTGGAATAAAAACCTCATGGTGAGCATTACTGAACAGTGTTTCTGGCAGAAAGTTGTGCATTGCTCTAAAAATGAGACAAAAAAAGTCAAAGAAAATCACTAAAAGAAATGTATGCTTCAAGTTTATTTCATTTAGTAAAGTCAAGTGTATTTTTCAAGTACCCTTTATGCCAGACCTGGGCAAACCTCAGCTTTTATTTTGAAAAGCTTGATGTTTGTATTACTCCCTGTTGCACTTGCAACAAATCCAAATACATATTCACTATCACCTAAAACATTGGTTCCCAAAGTGGGGGTCTGGACCCTTTGGGGGTCGCAGAATGTGTCCCAAAATCGAAAACTATAAACAATTCCATATTTTATCCATTATTTTAAGAATCAAAGCAAAAATAGGGGTTAAAGATAATGTAAAATTATGCAAACAGAAAATGTTTTATCTGTTTTTCACATTTCTTTGTTGAAGTTTGATGCAGTGAACACAGCAAAGTGCACATTAGTCTGCACATTTTCTACTGATCAGTTAAATGAAGTATCCTCGGGGGTTATTTGTTATTTTTTGTCTGTTTTTGGATTGGCCCATTAGTGTCGTACCACAGCAGGGGGTCACCAGTCTCTAACGCTGCCATTTTGGGGGTCACAGGCGGAAAAGTTTGGGAACCCCTGACCTAAAATAATCACCTCTCAGCTACCTTTGAATTTTATCATTATTTTAATGTGCTTGTTCAGGCCCAAGAAAGATAAGACATTTCTCACTGAAGAGGTAATAAAGTGAAAAACATTCAAGTTATTGTTTTTTTGTACTAAGTTCTTCATTGGACACTAACAAGTTCAATATAAAATGAAATGGTTTTACTGTTTATTACTTTCATGGGACTATTTTCCCATTTGATTGGTTTGTGCTTGTTCACAAGAAACAACCATGAATTGTTTTAAAAGTGGTTTCACTGTCATTCTGCTCAGTATCCAGCAGAGGGAACCTTCACTCTGAGTCTCAGTGTCAGACAGGTGAACAGGTGAGAGTGTGAACGGTAAAGGTCAACAATTTCTGCACTTGGGTCAATGACGTGACGTCCCTTTGTTTGTGTCTGAGTGCAATATTTCCTTCCATCATGAATTGAGTATTTCATCACATGTATTTCTTTATTCTATGAAACCTGTGTTATTTGAACACATCTTTAAACTATTAAAATATAACATGTTTTTTGTGTTTTGGTTCCTCAAACCCCCAAAATGTCAGGTGGTGCAACCGTCCTGACAAGTATCCACAGTAATTAAAC
>RPOG01005934.1:7270-17410 GCA_008086565.1 Thalassoma bifasciatum
TGAAACATTGAGTCTGTGTTAAACACTTATTCTTCTCCAGGCTGAGTGGATGTAACCTGTCAGAGAGAAGCTGTGAAGCTCTGTCCTCAGTCCTCAGCTCACAGTCCTCCAGTCTGAGAGAGCTGGACCTGAGTAACAACCACCTGAAGGATTCAGGAGTGGAGCTGCTGTCTGCTGGACTGAAGAGTCCTCACTGTCAACTGGAAACTCTAAAGTAAGTGAGGAGCTGAAAGTGAAATCATCTCCTGTAAGAACCAGTGATAGTGGTGACAGTACAATAGAGTGTTTCACATGACTCTCAGGCTTCTGAAATAATCAGCAGAGATTTTTAGAAGATAATAAACCATTAGGGCATAATTGTTAGGATTGTCAGAAGCCTTTGAATAAACAGACAGATTAAACAAAGAAAGTTGTATTTCTTTCCTTAGCCAAAACTGCATGGTTTTCTATCTTTTCTAGAGTCTTTCTGACTGATCTGACATATGTTTCCATGTCCCCTCAGGTTTTGTGGATGTAACCTGTCAAGGAGAAGCTGTGAAGCTCTGTCCTCAGTCCTCAGCTCACAGTCCTCCAGTCTGAGAGAGCTGGACCTGAGTAACAACCACCTGAAGGATTCAGGAGTGAAGCTGCTGTCTGCTGGACTGAAGAGTCCTCACTGTCAGCTAGAAACCTTAAAGTAAGTGAGGAGCTGAAAGTGATACAATCACAGCCAGAAAAAAATAGCTCATTGTAACACCTTAAAAAAATGTTTAGAATGACTGATGTTTTTATTTTAATCTCATCAGTAAGGATTATTCAGAAGTCACTCACTCTTGTTTAGGCTTTTTGATCAAATGAAAATTTCAGTTGGATCAAACAAAGAGGATTATTTCACCCATGTCTAAGATGCACTATTATTACTGCAATTATAATTTGTTAAATTTCAGCACTAAGAGAAACCCAAAAGCAGAGACTGACACGCGTTAAGGCTCAAAAATGAGGTTTAATGTCCTACAAAGAAACAGACAGCTAATGCAGGGAGCTGGCTGGTTAAATAAGAGTCCACCAGAAACAAAAACTCAGCGAGGCAGTGAGGCACGCCAGAGGACCTGGACACAAGAGAAAAACAATAGTCAGGACCAAAAACTCTCAGGAGCAAAAATCTTCTTCCAAATGACTGCACAAAAGTCCACAGGTGAATCTGTGAACTCTTGACTTGTTCCGTCTTAATAGACCATCTCATCACCTCACTTCTGGTCCGAAAATTTCCGTCCAACTACTCGACTCACCTCAGTCCACAAGGAGTGACGTCGACCTCCTTGGTCGGTGTGGGGGACAATGACTGTGTGGACGTCGAGAAGAGAGCAGAGAGGGGAGGGGGAGGAAGGAGAAGAAAACAGAGAAAACTATTAAAATAAAAAACCAAAACCACTGCAGTATTTAATATTGGTTATTTTTTTAATTTTTGGAAGGACATGATTAACACAAGTGTTCCTTTTCCTCTCAGCTTTTCTGAATGTAACCTGTCAAGGAGAAGCTGTGAAGCTCTGTCCTCAGTCCTCAGCTCACAGTCCTCCAGTCTGAGAGAGCTGGACCTGAGTAACAACCACCTGAAGGATTCAGGACTGAAGCTGCTGTCTGCTGGACTGAAGAGTCCTCACTGTCAACTGGAAACTCTAAAGTAAGTGAGGAGCTGAAAGTGAAATCATTTCCTGTAAGAAACAATAACCCTGGTGACAGTACAATAGAGTGCTCCACATGACTCTCAGGCTTCTGAAATAATCCAAGGCATTGGTTAAAAGATGCTTGTACATATAGTGATACTTGTTAGGACTGTCTGATACAATAACAACCACAGACAGATTAAACAAAGAAAGTTGTCATTATTTTGTTTAGCCAAAACTGCATGGTTATTTATCTTTTCAGGAAACTAAATGAGCTGAAAAAATTTTCCCTTTTCCTCTCAGGTTTTCTGGATGTAATCTGTCAGCGAGAAGCTGTGAAGCTCTGTCCTCAGTCCTCAGCTCACAGTCCTCCAGTCTGAGAGAGCTGGACCTGAGTAACAACCACCTGAAGGATTCAGGAGTGGAGCTGCTGTCTGCTGGACTGAAGAGTCCTCACTGTCAGCTGAAAACTCTAAAGTAAGTGGAAGCTGAAAGTGAAATCATCTCCTGTAAGAACCAGTAATAGTGGTGACAGTACAATAGAGTGTTTCACATGACTCTCAGGCTTCTGAAAAAATCAGCAGAGATTTTTGGAAGATGTTAAACCATTAGGTCATACTTGTTCGGATTGTCAGAAGCCTTTGAATAAACAGACAGATTAAACAAAGAAAGTTGTATTTCTTTCCTTAGCCAAAACTGCATGGTTTTCTATCTTTTCTAGAGTCTTTCTGACTGATCTGACATATGTTTCCATGTCCTCTCAGGTTTTGTGGATGTAACCCGTCAAGGAGAAGCTGTGAAGCTCTGTCCTCAGTCCTCAGCTCACAGTCCTCCAGTCTGAGAGAGCTGGACCTGAGTAACAACCACCTGAAGGATTCAGGAGTGAAGCTGCTGTCTGCTGGACTGAAGAGTCCTCACTGTCAACTGGAAACTCTCAGGTCAGCTTTTAAGTCTAACTCATGAAAATTAAATCCAACCCAGTTTGAAACAGTTAACACTGTGACACCTAAACAGATAGCTCCATATGGCATAATAGTTTCTAGAGTTATTATAAAGAGAAGGTTAGGGGATGCAATACATGTAGTAAAGTGATCCTTTACTGATAACAACGGAAATAGTTTTAGCTTCAGACCATTTCAAAAGTCACAGCATATTTATAAAATGTTCCCATGTCCCCTCAGGTTTTCTGGATGTGACCTGTCAGAGAGAAGCTGTGAAGCTCTGTCCTCAGTCCTCAGCTCACAGTCCTCCAGTCTGAGAGAGCTGGACCTGAGTAACAACAACCTGAAGGATTCAGGAGTGGAGCTGCTGTCTGCTGGACTGAAGAGTCCTCACTGTCAACTGGAAACTCTCAGGTCAGATTAATGTGGAAGTCAAATCAATCACACACAGAAACAGGAACCCTGGAGAATCATAAAAGAGGCTCATCATGACTCCAAGGCTTCTCAAACAATCTGCAGGGATGGTTCAGAATGTAAAAACAGTAAGGCAATTTAATTAACTCTGTCTGATGTGGTGAAAATTTGAGACAGATCCAAAAAACAGAATTTTATTTAATATGATTCCCCAAAGGTGCCTGGTTTTTAATATTTTATAGAAGCTAACAAGCAGATGTAACAAATGTTTCCATGTCCTCTCAGGTTTTCTGAATGTAACCTGTCAAGGAGAAGCTGTGAAGCTCTGTCCTCAGTCCTCAGCTCACAGTCCTCCAGTCTGAGAGAGCTGGACCTGAGTAACAACCACCTGAAGGATTCAGGAGTGGAGCTGCTGTCTGCTGGACTGAAGAGTCCTCACTGTCAACTGGAAACTCTCAGGTCAGATTTAAGTTATATGAATGAAAGTGAACAAAACTGGTAAACCTTTTCCTTACTGTGAGATTTTCTTCTCTAACTCCAGTCTGTCAGGTTGTCTGATCACAGAGAGAGGCTGTGCTTCTCTGGCCTCAGCTCTGAGATCCAACCCCTCCCACCTGAGAGAGCTGGACCTGAGCTACAATCATCCAGGAGACTCAGGAGCTGTTGCCTGCTGGACTGGAGGATCCACTCTGCAGACTGGACACACTGAGGTAGAACCAGACAACAAGAGCTCAAAGACTCAATGTGCAAAAGAAAACATCTCATTTCACAACAAAAAGATCTGCTTTGGTTTAATCCTCCTCAGAGGACTGAAACCTGGACTTAGTCCTTTGTGAGTCTCGTCGTCTTCTGATAGTTTATCTTTTAAGTCTTTTCAGTAGAAAGCTCCAAATCTGGTCTGTAGAGACGTTCTTGTTGTAGCTCTGATAGCAGCATGGCTCTGAAGGTGGAAATGTCAGTCAGTCAAACACTTTGGTCCAAACTGAAACTTTCTCAACAACTACTGACTGTGGTGAGATCCATTTTTATTTTCTGATTATTTCTGTCACACTATCAGCACTTTAACACTTTTGACTCTCAGAGAGAGAGAGAGAGAGTCGCTCTAAATGTCACTAAATGATCGTCTTTCATTCTCAGCTGATTGCTTCGGTAAACTACAGCTGTCCTGTATTCTTAAAGTGACAGTAACACATCTGATTTCTGACAGTTCCTACGTTTAGAGAGAATTCTGAGGCAGACTGAAGCAGCTTTTCTCTCAGCATCCAGAGTAAAGGTTGTGAGTTCAGATCCATGAGGACTCTCATAAATGTTGACAGCAAACGTCTCTGTAAAATGTTCTCTGATATTTCATTTGTTGTTGTGAAAAATGTGCTCATGTAACACACTCTCCTGTGTATTGACCAGTTGATCCATTCCATGACGTTAGGTTTCAGATGTAGATGCAGAGAGAGACTCTGATAGTTCAGAAAGAGACAGAACAAGACAGAGAGCAGCAAGCAGGGAAGATTAGAGCAGAGCAGAACATCAGAATGATTGAAAACATGTAGAAATACACAGACCTCATCTCTAGGAGACAGTGTTGTCTGATCAAATCAATGTGATCAAATATTAGAGAAACTCATTTTTCCTCCTGACACAGAAAAAGAGCTCACTACTTTAAAGTGACAGAACAAAGGGAGAGCAGGAATTGGCATCACTCATTTCAAAGAGGACATGAGAAGCAGAATCTGGACTTTATGGATCCAAAGAGCAACAGGCAGCCTTTGCTTTTTGCCTCTTTTTCTTCTTCTTTTTCTCCCAGGATCTCAACACTGTCAGAAAAAGTGAGAGAGTGATGGAGACAGTTGGCTCAGATGAGTTTCAGCCTGTTTCTCTGTCACAGTGACAAACTGAGGAACACTGCTTCATGTTGAACAGCAGTTAGGACTCATGTTGGACAGAAAATCATTCTGACTGTGTTTCTTCCTCCAGGGTGGACCATGGTGGACAGCAGAGGTTAAAACCTGGTCTGGAGAAGTGTAAGTGTGGAATCAGTTTGACTCCTGATGAGCAAACAGCAGACTGTCAGCTAACAAAGAATAAAGCCTTCAGCTGTGTCTGATGATAAACTGCTGCTGTGTTGTGTCTTTTTCTCTCCATCAGATTCCTGTGAACTCACTCTGGACTCAAACACAGCAAACAGAGAGCTCAGACTGTCTGAAAACAACAGGAAGGCGGCATATGTGGGAGAGGATCAGTCATATCCTGATCATCCAGACAGATTTGACTTCTGGCCTCAGCTGCTGTGTAGAGATGGTCTGACTGGTCGCTGTTACTGGGAGGTCGAGTGGAGCGGAGAGGTTCGTACATCAGTGAGTTACAGAGGAATCAGCAGGAAAGGACTCAGCTATAACTATGTGTTTGGATTTAATGATCAGTCCTGGAGTCTGATCTGCTCTGATGGAGGTTACTCAGTCTGTCACAATAACAGAAGAACTGTCCTCCCTCTCTCCTCGTCCTCTGACTCTCACAGAGTATCAGTGTATGTGGACTGTCCTGCTGGCACTCTGTCCTTCTACAGAGTCTCCTCTGACAAACTGATCCACCTCTACACCTTCAACACCACCTTCACTGAACCTCTCTATCCTGGGTTTTTGTTCTGGTCTCCTGGTTCCTCAGTGAGTCTGTGTTTGCTGGAGGAGGGAGAGTCTCCTCCTCCTCTCAATATGAGTGTCTGTTCATACTGAATGTCTGGATGTGGAGAGAAATTATCCAGACTCACTGCTAATCATTTTAGGGGATTTTATCAGAGCAAACCTCAACAATAAACTCTGCAAATACAAACAGCACATCACGTGTCCCACCAGGGACGCGAATATTCTCGACCACTACTACACCACAATAAAAGACGCTTTTCACTCTGTTCCCTGTGCAGCTTTGGGACTCCCTGATCACTGTTTGATCCACCTCATCCCTACTTACAGGCAGAAACTTAAATCTGCAAAGCCTGTAGTGAAGACAGTGAAGAGGTGGACTGAGGAGTCAAAGCAGCAGCTTCAGGCCTGTTTTGACTGCACAGATTGGAGAATCTTTGATGCTGCAGCCACTGACATTCATGGACTTTCTGACAATGTGACATCCTGCATCAGTTTTTGTGAGGACCTGTGTGTGCAGACCAGGACATTCTGCACATACAACAACAATAAACCTTGGTTCACTGGGAAGGTGAGGCAGCTCCCCCAGGCCAAGGAGGAGGCCTACAGAAGTGGGGACAGGCTCCTGTACAAGCAGACCAGGAACAGGCTGACATAAAAAGATAAGAGCAGCTAAGAGGAGCTACTCTCAGAAGCTGGAAAGACATTTTTCAGTGAACGATCCCTCATCAGCGTGGAGAGGTCTTCAGCACGCCACCAACTACAGGAGACCATCCCCCCACCCTGTGGAGAATCCCTGACTGACTGAGGAGCTGAACCTGTTTTACACCAGGTTTGAAAGAGACTCTTTCACACCCCTCCCCTACCCTGACAACAATGGACTACCTGCACCATTGGTCACCTCTACCCCACAGCAATCCCCCCAGTACTGAAGATCTACTGAAGATCTGTGAAGAGGGCGTGTGCCAGCAGTTTCACAGACAAAAGATCAAAAAGGCCTCTTGTCTGAGAGCCTGTGCTGAGCAGTGTCTACTTTGGACACCCTCAGGTTCCTGGGATCCCCCATCTCCCAGGACCTGAAGTGGACCCCCACATAGTCTCCATCAGGAAAAAGGTGCAGCAGAGGTTGTTCTTCCTCAGACAGCTCAGGAAGTTCAACCTGCCCCAGGAGCTGCTCATTATCTTCTACACCTCCATCATCCAGTCTGCTCTGTGCACCTCCATCTCTGTTTGGTTTCCCTCTGCCTCCAAACAAGACAAGCACAGACTACAACGAACTGTTAGGTCTGCAGAAAAGATCATTGGAGCCAGCCTGCCCTCCATCCAGGACCTTTACAGGTCCAGGTCCAGGACCAGGAAGCGAGCTGGTAACATTTCTGCAGACTCTTAATGGAAGTAACTTTCCAGTTATTTATTGCAATTCAAGTCACTGAAGTCCAATCAGTAGCCTGAAATGATACAACGGTAAGTGGTGAACTGCCAGAGGGTAAATTAAAAAGTAAGGTTACCCAAAACTGAAAAACAGAGAACATTTCAGAACAATAACACAAAATGGGTTAACAATTGATAGCTGTCCTGCAGCAACGGAGGGTGGCCAAGCCTTAAAAAGCAATTAGACATTAAACGGCATAATTTCAGTAAAAACACTGGAAAAATTGGGATGTTCAAAAACTTTTGACTGGTTGTGTATATTTGATATTTCATGTTTATTCTTACTTGTTTTTTGTACAAAGAGAGCACAGCTAAACCGAAGTCAAATTCCTTGCATGCTCCCGAAGATACTTGGCAATAAAGGTGATGCTGATCCTGAATTCTTAATCTGTGTTTAAGGTTTTGAGAAGTTGGTGGAGGTTTCGAGAAAAGTGTTTTAGTAATTGGTAAAAGCCGTAGAAGACCACAATTTAGGAGACCAGAGGAGATCAGTGGCTGGGTACCAGTGGTGGAGGGCTGGGACTTGATGCAGGGTGGCACTGGACAAAACAAGAGGCAGATAGTGAGAGGCAGGTAAACCCTCAAGAGTTCAGGTTAAAGCTCTCAAGAGTCACAGAAGAAGAGTCAATCATATGGTTTGGAGAGAGGAACAACGGGGCAGCAAATACAACGAAGACCAAAGCTTCAGTGAGGCTGTTAAACATGAGCTGACCCCATCTACTATAGTTTACAAGCCACTGGTTGTTAGTTTATAACTGAAGGTTACATCTGTAGCCCAGGTTCTCTGAGTGGAGAGACTATCAGAGAAAGACATATTCCACATGTACAGGGACTTTGTAAGATGGACAGAAAGGAACCAAGCAGGCGACAATGGGTGGAAGACCACCTCGCTTTAAGGAAAACACCACCCCCAGACCAGATCCTTGATCTGAAAGTTGTGATCAAGAGGTATGGCATGTTAGACTTAAAGCCCAGTGCATGAAACTTAAGGACTCGGTCAAAATGATATACCAACCTGAATATTAAACAACATTGATATATATATATATATATATATATATATATATATATATATATATATATTTTTTTTTTTCCAATAAAACAGTATCATTAATCTGACCGATACAAACCAGAATAGAGTCATCGTTCAGAAGCTGTGTCCTGGTGTTTTTCTTTACAGATGAGGCCCACTCCACCTGCTGGCTCTTAAACTTGTCCAGATTCTTACTGAGACTCAGTTTCTTGGGCAGTTCACAGAATGAGCAAGTCTTCTTGACACAGTCAGTTATGTCAACTGGAGCAGGTCTTCTTTTGTAAATCATCAGCCATGACAAACAAAAACAAACAGCAACAAAAAAGATGTACCAAAAGAACACAAAAGGGAGAAAGTGTAGCAAAGAGAGCAAAAGAGTGCTACAGAAACAAAAAGGGAGATCAAGAAATGGATATAGGGAGGGAGAGAGTGGCTCTTTAAAGTGCCAGTGGTTTTAATTATGTCTGATGGTACTGTGGTGATGATGCTACAGCTGTTACAATAATTACTGTAAAACAGGGGAAGGTAAAGAAATTGGTTATAAATCTGAACTTATGACGGCACAAACTAATAAAACATAATTCTCCTCAGTGTGTACAACAATGAGTTATACATTCTTTTAACTGAAGTGAGTCGTCTACATAGAAAAACATCAGGCTGCTTGGGTAAGAACCCTCGGTGTAATCCAGTGCCATGTTTCAGTTTCAAACTGTCATGATAGTAACAGCTTGGTTCAGGATATTTGCCTTGTTCTTGTAAAGCCTTGTAACACTTTCATCTCACTATTTTTCCATTTGCTGTTTTTACAACACACAGGCATTGCCTCACATTGCAGAGGTGTGAGAAACAGTTACTGTCATGGTAATCTAGGTGGAAGTTATGAGCCTGATTATGTAAATCTTCGGTGGTTCATCTGGAAAACTTAATGAAACTCTCTTAGAGTCGTGCAAATCTCCAGTCAAAAGATGACTGAGAGAAGAAATGAGCATTACTGTGGTGTAGAAGAAAGAACTCGCTTAGCTTAAGCGCTCATACTCACTTTAGTTGGAGGGAGGTGAAAGTGCGCCCATGATGTCACAGCATCTTTCCAAGGTAAAAAGGAAGCAGTCATCTTCTAATTTCAAATAAAAATAAATAAATAAAGTCAAAGCTGTCTAAGCTCCATAGCATACACTGGCTGCCTAAGCTCTACAATATTGACTGGCTGTCTAGGCTCTGGTGGAGACTGACTATCTATGCTCCATGACATAGACCGGCTGTCTGCACCTCATAGCATACACTGGCTGTCTATGCTCCATGACATAGACCAGCTGTCTGCACTTCATAGCATACACTGGCTGTCTATGCTCCATGACATAGACCAGCTGTCTACACTTCATAGCATACACTGGCTGTCTATGCTCCAGAGCACAGACCGGCTGTCTACGCTCTGAAACATGAAACAGCTTTCCAAGCTCCACTGGACTTCCTGTTTTAGACATCAGTAAAATAATGGTGTTTCTCTGCAGAACTCCTGATCAAAATTCCTGTTAACCCTCCAACAACAGATGTGTCGATTTCACAATTGGAAGTTTTCCAACGGTTCCCGAAAGCTTAGACGCTACTCTTTCAGCCAATATGCAGTTATTACGGTAATTTCACTCAGGCACTGAAGGAAACCTGCAAAATAAATACAGACAGTGTAGCGGAAGCACAAAGATGACAAAGCAGACTATCTCCAAAATTCCCAGAAATCAACAACATCCCAGATAATTAAACCTTCTCGGAAGCTTCTGTGTGATTCTCAGACAAAAGGAGCATCTGAGGGAGCAACTTCATGTGAGAAAAGGTAACGTCAGATGTGATGAATTTCAAGATGAATGAAGCGCTCTCTTTCTAAATTTTACTTCATATGCGTAGTTTAATGTGTAGTTTGATGCTTGTAATGTGTGATGACTCTTTAAGAACAGCATACCAAGTCTTATTTGTACGATAAGAGTGTATTTTGATGTTGATGATACATAGTAACCTTTATAGAATAGAGTAACAGGCTGCTATGTGGTTTC